>SCHK01329859.1:3165-15454 GCA_004124795.1 Poropuntius huangchuchieni
GTTGGACTGCTTCCATTGTCCTCATTTGTAAGTCGCTTTGGATAAAAATGACTAAATGTAAATGTAAGGATCATGTGACACTGCAGACAAGTAATGGCTGCTGACAATTCCGACTCGAGACAGCCTCATAGACTGAACAGACCAGACTGCATGCGACACACTTGTGCCAAGTTTTCTTATATGCTCACTATACTAATGGACTCCCTAACTTTGCTAGAAAGTTTGAAGTTCTGTTCTCTTTCTAACTTACAGTGACTATTCTTTAAATATTTAACCAGTTCACCAGGCTGACAAGATCAGGATGGGTCTTGGTTCCTTGCTTAAATTCAAGAAGTTTCCTTGCTTATTCAATGTGTGTTTAGTCCTATCACTATAAAAGAATCCTTCACTTAGAAGAGCATTCTTTTTCCCTTCAAACTCTAAGCCTGCCAATGTCTTGTATTGTATTGTCCAAAGCAAATTGAGCAAGAGAGTACTTTGCAGCATGATACTGGTTCTGAGATTATATTTGAAAGCAAAGCACTGTGAAAACAATGTATAATAATAAACTGACTTGAAAAAGTGTGTTTTACATCGGAAGTATGGTGAGATTGCATTTGAGCTTCTGATTATTTATAAAGGGCATGTGTTCATCCATGTGCTGTATTGCAAAGAGCTGCACTTCACTGATGAAGGATGACTTTAGTAGTACAGGCACGGGTCTAATGTCTTCTGTCAAAATGATCAGAAAGCCAGTAAGGGCCTGACATGTTGTTTTGATCTAATATTAATGGTATTAAATGAAAGGGAAGCATATACTCTGGATGTCCTGAGGGAGATTAGCTTTGCTGGTTACCTGTCTTTTTCCATAAGCTTCTTGAAATCCCTCTGTGGAGGTTTACGCAGCAAACCCTGACAGGAGCACAGCGAATCTTCCTCAGATCCAAATCCAGTGTAGGGTGGCACCTGTCTGGCTGGTTTAGGAGGGAGCGAGGGCTGGTATGAGACAGGTGTGAAGTCCTCTGTGAAGCCACACAGGAAGAAAACATCAAAAACACACACATTTAAGCAGACATATGCATGGAAAACCGGAAGTGAGACCAGACAGGTTACGTTTACTCATATGAATTCAATCCGCAACCCCTTAACCTCTGAGAAACAGACAAGTGCTTCATCAGAGCATGTGTCAACCCGGCTCCATTAGGCTCATGTGTGACTAATGCTATGATCTCTTCGGCCGGCATAACGCCGCAGCAGACAGATGCACGCGCACCCGTATTGTGTTACCGCTGGCATGGAGCTCGTGTGCTTCTCATGTCCGGGCTTTTGAAGATAAAGAGGCCAGGCTGGTCATTGCTCATATCTGCTGTCCAAAAACTGAGTCACCTTGAGGTGTCAATCAGTTCTGCTCCTTTAGTCTTCGGTCGTTCAATGCACGTTATTCCGACAGTTATTCACAGAGATGAAAGCACACTAGGGAGCATTAGGCTCTCATAGAGACGTGGGATTTACGACAGGAAGACTTAAAAAAATATTGAACAGCTTGTCAGACCACACAGATGCGACGTGTACTGAGAATGAGGGGTTGGGGTATGTCAATTTTCTTTTCAGTTTACTATTAAAAGCAGTAGAGCATAAGACTGCATATGCTGTAGTGTAGAGTTTGTTTGTAGCAATCAAAACAAATATGAGTTCATGACTTAGTTCTAAAGTCACAGGTGAAACTCAATACTGACATCATGTGGACATTAATAGCGGTGCCAAACCCCTCCCTCCATTTTTTTTTTTAAACCACATAATAATAAAAATAATCTATTCTCCTGTTTTATTTTATACTATAACATACTAATAATTTAATAATAGTAAAAAAAAATATTTTGTTATATTATTTATATACTCTCTTTTGCCTGGAATTAAATTGTTTTCATTCACACAAAGCTATTTAACCACAAATCATGAATTAGGACATATTAATCAAATATAATGTTATCACCCATAAAAGCATAAATACTACTGCCTCCCCTTGAGTCATGATGTAACTCACCAATTCCATATTTTGAGCGATAATACTCTTTAGTGAAGTTGTCGCAGTCACATATCAACATCCTACGACCCCACACATTAATGACGCCTCCAATTGTCAGGTCACAGTCTTTGTAGAATTCTTCATCTACTGCTCCAGTCTGTAAAATGATAAGGAGACATTGACATACTAGTCCACTAAAACCAAAACAATGGTCTACTGAACTAATTAAAATCTGTATTTATAATAATAAACAATTGTTATGAAATTCCTAAGGGTATTGATAATGGACCATTTTTTAGTCAGTACTTACCTTGAGGCTATCCAAAATGTAACGTCCTCCTTGTCCGACTGGTCCGAATACATTGAGGACTGTGCGGTCTGTTATTTCTCCAGGCTGATGTTTGGGAATAGGAGCATGCTGTTTGACACAATCAAGAGTAAAATAATTACAATTTTTCATAACTTGAAGGACAAGTGAAATTTGCTAATGGGTTCATAATTAGTTTTTCACTGGGGGACTCCCTGAAAAGCTTTTTAGATGACATTTAGTGAAAGGCAACAGAATGAGTGACAAGACTACATGACACAAAAAAAAAAAAAAGAAAAACCCTGAACAAATCCTCCTTCCTTCATAATAAATTTAGACTGCAAAACAAGCAGGGAGGAAGCTGAAAAGTGCTTTAGGGAAGTTGGATGTTCTTTCAGCCCTGTCAGTCTGGATAAAAGTTTGGCATGGAGGATGGAGAAATTTGTCCAAGCAAAAGAGTAGAGAGGAACTGATAACCACTAAACTGGACTGAACAGTAACCATTTTTCAAACACATTCCTCAAAGTCATCACCTCTGCATTTATTTGATCAAAATACAGCAAAAACAGTAATACTGTGAAATATTATAACAATATAAAATAACTATTTTATATTTTAATATATTTAAAAATGTTATAGCAAAGCTGAATTTAGTGCTCAAGAAACATTTCTTCTTGTGTTAATAAATTATGGATATGTTAATGAATTTTATTTTTGCAGTGCTGTTTTTACAGACCTTGGGAAGCTTGCCCCTGTGTAGAAATTTAGGGACAGCATCTCGACCAGAGTTTGGAAGGACAACTTCGTAAATTTCCATTGTGTCATCTGCCAGGAAGTAATGCAAGATCAGCTCTCTGGGGTCTCCAAACATGCTCTCGGTATCATCCCAGTAGCAGTAGAAGCGCAGGACTTTGCGGTCATGTTCCAAAAACTGCTTCAGGGTATCTATTCTTTCATATGGCCGCAGCGGCTTCATGTTCTCCTCCATCTGTGAGAGGAAAGAAACCGTATAATATTGAAGTATTGATATTGCTATTTAGACACATGGTGCTTTCTTACCTCTTGTCGATGGGTGGAATAGGGATCTGCTGGTGTGGAAGCAGGGGTGTTTAGGCGCACCCCCACTTTTATCAAGAAGTTGCGTGTGAAAGGGTTACAATCCGTAATCGTAAAGGTTCTGTTATAGAACACTATTTCCTGATTGATGTTAAAATGGTGCACGTTGAAGAAGCAATCCTCTTTAGGAGCTGGGAGAGGAATGCGGTGCCTCCGAATCAGGGTTCCTACATAAGAAGAGAACAGATAGATTTAAACAGGATGTTTTTACTGGTTTGTCATTCATCAGGATGCTATGCATTTGATTCTGATGGTTTACCCTGTGGGATCCCACTGTTTTTGAGCTCTGGCTCCACTACTTGTATGGTGTCATCCTCCAGATAGAAATAAATCTTGCACTTTCGCACTCTATATTTTTCTTCTCTCCTCTGAGGTACAGCTTCTTGGAAATAAGCATCAAAACACAGGACCTTCAGGTAAGAAAATAGTGTGGAAAATTAATATACTTTGCATAGCACTAGGTAAAATGGCTATGTTAAGTTCCCTCATAATAATGACAAACCTGTTTGTCAAATGCAACCCATGATGGAGCATCGCTGCCCTCTCCCTTTGGAAAAAGTGAATACTTGGGTCTTGTGCTCTGCCCCAGGAGAAGTTCTCCTCCAATACCTGGCTTCTCTGACCCAACCATCATGGCTACTCCATTTGAATAATCAAAATGCTGCGATTTGTGAAATTTGTCTTTTCCAAGCTGGAAAATAATCAACAGAAAATAAAATGACACTGTAAACTGTTTTCATAATCTTGTTTATGACAGCATCTTTATTTCTATCAGTTTAACTTGTTCTGTCGTTTCTAACTTACTCTGCTTCATCAGTAATTAATGGATGAAAACATAGAATGAACTTCACTGCAGGAATTTGGCACAACTTTCAACGTTTTTTAGGCAGCAATAATTAAATAAATGAACTAACCATATAGTATAGTAGATACCGCACACACTTACATTTTAAATATTTTCACTTTAAGTTAGTAAGTTAAACCGCTCTAGATATTAACATAGCCAGCAGTACTTAAACAGCCCGTATTCACAGTTATTTTCCCTCAACACAGGCAGAACATTTATATAGATAATTTTGGTATCACTTACATTTCTATTGACTGAATTTCCAGGCAACATTGGTAGCGCCATTTTTAGTAGCAAACGATAATGTAGGATTTTCTCAAAAGCAGGACCCCAGACTGCTGAGAACTGGTTGCCAAGATAACAACTTGTTTGCAAATATCATTGCTAGGCAACGAAACGCAGATCACGTGACAGTACATTCATTGGTCGTCAAATATGTTTTCGTTTAAAAGACATGAATCATATTTCAGGTATCTCTATGAGTTTTTGTTTTGGCCAGTTTTGGATATCTCTTTCTGTTTCATAACGCGTAACATGCACTGATAGATAGATGGATAGTTAGATAGACAGAGACGGTCAGAAATAATTAATAAATTACTTTGAGATTATATAAACTGCTTATAAACATACAGGACCTATACTTCTGCATCTCTTCAGCCAAGTTGTTGTGTTACTTTAAACTGCACGATCTATGAAGATTTACTGGGTGGCCAAATTGTTTATCAATACACTTACCCTTTAAAATATATTTTTTAACAAAACATTTAAAAGAGTCCATGCTTTTTTGTCTACTATTAATTATAGAGTATTTTAATAAAAAATAAAATAAAAAAAACAACACCACAAATAGACCATAAATAACCAGAAAGACCATTTTTATAATTTCCACAGATGTTAGCCTATTTGTGGGTTCTTCTGTATATTTAAAAAAAAATCCATCACAAAGTAAAACACTCAAAAAACAATACATGCTTCTGGACAAGTAAATATTAATGAAATTACACAACTAACTCATATAATGTATTGTCAAAAACAAAATACAATAAGAAACACTTTAGTTGTATATGTAACAGACCTCATGTTTATCTTACTGATTAAGAGTTGGCAAAATAAAATACAAAATGACATAAAACCACACCAACAATTTTCTATAAAGTTATTGGCACAATATCTCTCTCTTCACCAGGATGATTAAGCTATGTACAGTTAAGAACAGTATTGTGGAGGAATATATTTAGAACAACAGTTCAGCAAATGTCCATTGCACTGCTTCAGACAACACATCGAGTTGTATCGCTGTGATACCGACATAAGGGAGAATGTTAATGTGCAAACTAATTATATCAGTGGCAGTTCAGTAGATCCAGGTTTCATTTAGGATGCCAGGCCCAGCAGAAATCCTCCAACAAATCCACCTGAGATAACAATATTCCTCTTCACAAATTCTGTCGACTGTAAGAAAAATACACCATTTACAAAATGTAGGATGAGTAACAACTTTTTAAAATTTTACATGCCCACACTAAATAATAATACAAAATGCTTTATTTAACTGTGGGAGCTCAGAATAGCTAGTAGACTGGTATATGAAGTTATGACGGATGTATGAAAGAATACCCACTTCTTCTATAAAGGAATTGAGCTCAGGGGCTGCTTTGTTTGCCTTTTTCTTCAAATGCTTTTTTGCTTTATTGACATCTTTTTCCACTTTCCTCCAGTCAACCTGCACATAGCCACTGTGGTTGGCAATCTGAAATTAGAAAAGTAAGATTGTTTTTCCCACTTAAGATGACATAGAAGCATAATAAACACTTAAAGGAATCGTTCACTCAAAAAACATTCACTGGAACAGATTTGGAGAAACTTAGCCTTACATCACTTGCTTACCAATGGATTCTCTGCAGTGAATGGGTGCCGACAGAATAAAAATAAAAAAAAAGCAATATTATGGATAGAGGCCGGAAGGAACTGTTTGAAGATAAACATAAATTGATGTATTTGTTTATTACAAAAGCACATATTTTCAATTCATAAGATGTTAATTATGAACTGAAGTTGTGTTTTATTGTTATGATTGTGATGTTTTTATCAGCTGCTTGAACTCTCATTCTGACAGCACCCATCAGCAGAGCTGGTGAGCAATAATGTAATGCTAAATTTCACATCTACATGAAACACATCTACATGAATGGCCTGAGTGTGTTGTAAACATTTAACAAATTTTGAGTATTGGCTATGACATATGATGCAAGCATTTTAATAATCCATACTTGAAGCAAAAGAAATCCCCCTCCAACAGCAGTAGCTACAATTTTTCCAACTCTCTGAAAAAGATAACCAGCACACCTGGAGGACAAAGGACAAGGTAATTAATGCTTTTATTAGTATGCATTATTTCATACATGTAGAATAGAATACTGAAGTTGGCGAATCAAATATTACAGCACATTTGAAATAGCATAGGTTTCTTAATCGATATTAATACTTACCATCCTGTCACTCCACCCATCATGATCTGTGAAGCCACAGAGTACTTTTCTGCAATGGGTCCTGTACTGTTCCCAAAAACACGACTCCACCATTGATGCCTCCTGGCGTAATCTGTGATGTTAACCACCTCATATAGTTCATCTTCACTCTCTGCATCTACATCTAAAAACAAAAGTAACTGTTATACATTAAGTAATTGTATATTCACAACGTCCAAAATCACAAAGCATGGATGCAAGTGAAAATACACCCTTATATAACTTATTAGGATGTTTTGCATTGGTAAACAATTGGTATACATATTATTCGTGTTTTTCCACCCAAGAACCAACTGTAGGTCCACAACCTGTTTTATATTTTAGATTAACCCCTTTATGATCTGATTTAAAAACAAAAACAAAGAAAGTTAAGAAACAGCACGAACCTTTCATTTTAACACTGATAGTCATCAAACATCACCATTACACTGAAATATCAAACCTGAGAGCAAGGCACTTTAGAGGATATTTTGATTGCATTCACCGACATGCAGTTACAAAGACATGAATGAGAATTAAAACAGTACGATCGGATTTTCCGAGATTTAGCCACATGATATCTGTACCGACATAATAATCGACCATGCTGCTCTACTACATCGGAAACTCTTGGAATCTCGTTGCATATAACCTATATGGTTAAATAAACACGTTGTCAACCAAGGCTATTTATTCAAATGTTTGGTTGGCCAATTTATTTACCTTCACCGCGATCCGCCATTTTATGAGGCTCTGCTCACGGTGCTAGAAACCGCTGCAGTTCTACGCAAAATGCTGCGTAATTTACGTGCGATCACTGTCCACAGACTCCTACGATCGCTTATATGCGTCATTCACAAAACACTTTACAAATTATTTCAAAAGTAATTTTACATTTTAAAATATTGTTTACCTAAATACCAGAAGTCTTTACACATACTGCCTGAAACTGGCTAAATTTCATATAATAATAAACACAGTAGTAATTGTACAATAATAATAGTTAAGCAAGGGAAGAGGAGAAAGAAAGAATTTGGATTACTTTTATCTTTCTCTTTTTTACTTTCTTGCTTAATATTTTGAAGGATGCAGAGATATCTCTAATAACTTTAAAGAGATTAGTGGAAAGAAAACATGAGATGATAAGATAGGTTAGGATGATACTTTATGGGATATCATAGAATAGAATGATATTTGTTATCTAAAATGTAGGCATTACACCATTAGAAAAACACATACCTGGAGATAACTACAAACACAATAAAAGCAAATACATTACGGTACATTACAATACACTACCATACAATAATAAAAATTAAAGAGTAAAAGAATTCGTATATAGAAAGAAAGAAAGAAAGAAAGAAAGAAAGAATGAAAGGAAAATTTTTCTATAATGTAGAATAATTTACAACAGAATCTGGAGCAATGAAAATCCTACTGTTTCATGTAAGAAACTGTCTAATAATTGTAGAAATCGGGCAACGTTTTCTTTACATCCTCAAACCCTGTGTTTTCAAACAGACAGATGCTTGAACCAATAATGCGTTTTATGTTGGTGTTACGTAATCATAATAAATCCAGGTGAACCAATCGCAGCAGGCGAAGATGCGGCGTAAAGTTGAGGGGTTTGTTATTTACCCTCCCCCTTGAAAGTTTATATGAAAAAAAAGGATCCCAAGACAAGGCCGATCACGTGTTCTCCACTGAAAGCAGCCATTGGCTAAAACCACAGAGAAGGCGTTCCGACGGCGGCGGCGTGGGTTCGCTTGAGTGACACAATTATAACAAGTTTGAGCTGGCGACTAGGGGGAAGTTTGAGATATTACTAAATAACAATTTGCCGTTAAATCCTGCATTGCTCGTTCTGCATGCATTTTGGTGTACCTGCTACCTGCGACTCATTTATGTCGAGGACAATGTGAAAAAGGGGGTGTTCAGAGGAAATTATTTTCCGTCTATTCTTTTTTGCGTTTAGATCTACGCAAAAAGGTGCTCGGCTTGCGGTGCGTAAATATTTTCGCTGGAGTTTTTTGTCTATGAAATCGTGCGGAGTGTCAGTGGCCGCTGTAGCTCGCGCTGCTGCTGCTGCTGCTGGTGATGGTGATGAGGAAAAGAAAATGGCGGCGGGAAAAGCGAGTGAAACCGAGGAGGACTTTCCGAAGCTTACGCCGCAAGAAAGAGAGCGCTTAGCCAGCATAGACAGGTCAGTTAAAGCCCCTTTACTTGCACCGATGACCCTCTGTGCATTTTTACGAGCCTTTCCCGCATGTTAAAGCGGTGCAAATGAATGCGGTGCAGGTAAAGTAACACGGAACCGCCTGTGTTGTCCTCTATTTGCAGCACACTGTTTGGATTTCAGAGGCTTCATGAAGATGGCGCCAGAACGAAGGCCTTGCTGTTAAAGGTATGAGTATATGACACTGATGGAGGTCTGGAGACAGATAGACACATAACTCTGTAAATCATATAACATCACTCTGCAAGTATACTCGTATTGCACAGAAAAAAAGCGTAATATTTATACAACACAGTATGCAATGACACTCAAGGGTGTCTGTGTAGACATAAATATATACTTTATTAATCAGCAGCAATAGAGGGTCAGAATAATGCACAGAGACAAACATTGCATTGTACAGAATAATGCAGTGTGCGTGACACTTTTATAATGCTGTGAACATATACATTCTATAAAATGCAAAAAGACGCACAGTATTAAATTCATATTGTACTATACAGTAATGATGTACTTAAAAAGATATATTAAAAGTTGGGAATAGTACATCCAACTTCATCTGCATACATATACTGACATAATAAATAGTACATCTGCGTGATAGTTTATAGTTGCAAATTTAAACGCCCAGCTCTAATCTGCTAAATGCGACTGCATGGAGATATTACGATATTGTAAATATTAACGTTTTATAAAACTTATTTGAGTATCGTGAAAAATGCTATACCAATGAAACTGACTTGATTTAGACTGCACAATGCATGTCAGTGATGGGGATCTGTAGGTGATTATTTAAAATATTAGCTTTGAAAGTTGTTAAACTGAGTGTTATATTAGTTTGGGTGCTGGCTTTGTCGAGTTCTTGCGCATGTAAACAGCAGTCAGACTTCATTTTGTGAAGTAACGTAAAGCTATTTTGTATAAAGCCATCTACGCCTATTATGACCTCGTTCACCCATTGTCGGTGCGACTCTGTAATGAAGAGTTGAGGGTAATGAGGGTGTTGTTTTTATTCGTTTGCCACCATTTGAATATCAGTTAAGCAGTCGAGGGTTGTTTGATTTTAATGAATCATCTTAATTATAGAGAAATGTCTCTTAATAGCTTTTTTATTGATTCAGAAGGTGCATGTGTACGATGATGATAAACCTTCTCTGTGTGTAAGTTTAGCTAGTCGAGCTGTTGATACTCGTTTAGGCCAAAGTTGTAAATTATTGAACTTATTTTGCCGATCTTAGACCAGACTGTAGGCTATTTTAGTGTTTCAAGATGAACTGGGAAGGTTAAAGCTCTGATCTCAGTGGTTTACAAGGCAGTGGCTACATGTTAGCTGGTTAGCATGATGCTAATCCACTGTAACTGCACGTGAGGAGAGTCATTTGAACGCTACTGGGCTCTTTTCAGTCCTATCTCAACACCCAGGCTTTCAGTAAACCAGTAATCAAAGTTGCTTATGAGAACTTGTGTGAAGTTTTACATTGCGTTTTGCAGATTTGAGTACTTCAAATGGGGTTTGTCATTATGGCCAAGCAAGTTGACTGCCAGGTTGCCTTTGCAAGCAGCATTTGTTGCAGTACCTCCGTGCTGTATATTTTGTCACTTGTTTTGTTTTAAGGACTTTTGTTTTTATTTATACATATGTCTGTTGTTTATAACATAAGGAAAACATATATAACTCTTATAGTCACTATAAAGTTTTAATAATCATTATAAAGGCATTTTTACACCAAGAAAGATAACTTGCATACACACTAACAGAAAATGATGTTCTGTTTATTATTAGCTCTAGTTGTAGTTTTGTCTTTAAGTGCTCAAGCTCTTTAAAGTTGGGTGGATTCTGATTGGTTGTCAGTGTATTTATTGTTCATCAGCTGAAAAAACAATCTGGGAGTGATTCTAACAATTCATTCCTCTGTGTCTTTATTGTTATGGCTGTGGTGTGGACTTCACTATAATCAAGACTATTATTAAAATGTAGTAACTTAAGAGTTATCATCCTTGCTGTGAATGACTGAGAATAAGGAAATCCACAACACAGCTATAAGGATATAATTGAAATAACTTTCAGAATGATTATTTCCATCGGATGAATGATAAAATCATTGCCAAACAGAATCGAACACAGTAGGAGCTAAAGCATTTAAAGTGCAGCTTTTCAGGGTTCTAATGAACAACATTATTGTGCATTGATGTGAATACTATAGTTACTATTATCTTTATAGTGTGAATGGGCCTTAACAGTGGTAGATAGACAGTGGAGATAGACAGGTGGAATGTTTAATTACCTTCTCTGCCATGGGCCAGACATTTTGAGGCTGTGGTGGCTCTGACAAGAATGGGATGATTCATTTAGAAATAGACGTGCGCATCCCTCAATCGCTCCGCTCAGTGCTGTTGTGCTGTCGGTGAGCGCTGCTTGCTGTCTGTCTGCCGCTGTCTAACTCTTCCCACAAACTAGCCATGTCTGTCAAAACGTTCAGTGTCCCAGATACAGCCAGCACCTCTTGAAAGACCCTGTGAACACAACGGTTAAATGAGCATTTCATTTTAGTCTAGCTAGAACTTGTATAAATCTGTTTAGCACTGGCCGTACTGAAGTTATTTTGGTTTCTAGATGTTGTCTAAAAAGAAATTGTTCATGCAAGATATTTTATATTATGTTTTTTTATTTTTTTTTTTTAATTTAAATGAATTGAGTTCTCACATAGTTTGAGCTTTTTGAAGAAGAACCGGTTATTTAATATATCAAAGTTTGCATTGGTCAGTCTGAATGTTCAGCTTGTATGTTGCAATTTCATATTCTGCCGTCTAATGCATGTTTTAGCAATTTAAAACACCAAGTGAAATAATCCTAGTTAAAACCTCAGTGTTCTCAACTTCTTGTGAAAGAAAATAACTTTTTCTTTGACCTTCAGCTCTGTTCAACTCGGGTGACCTTGTAAGTGTATCAGAGCTTTAAAGTAGTGATGGGACAAGCAAACAAGACCACTGGTTGGGTATTGGGTGCTGCATTAGTATATTTACAGTGATGGGTCCTTGTGTACTTCAGTGTTGTTTTGTCTCCTCCGTTCTACCAAAGCAGTTAAAAGAGATCTTTAATTGTGCATTTATAATTCATTTGCCCCCATTTCATTTGCGGTTAAGATTATTAGATGTATTTAAGTAAATGTATGTTTATAAAGCACGTATGTGAACATTAATGTTGAACTTTGAAAACGCACTCATTTCCGACATATACACTACAGTTCAAAATATAGGGTTTATATAAAAA
>SCHK01329969.1:380-12763 GCA_004124795.1 Poropuntius huangchuchieni
AACGTCCAGGACATTCGGCAGAAAAATAGGCCCAAAACATTAAAGATCTAGCAGTATATTTAACTGTGGGCATGGGGTACTTTTTATCACTGTTTTTACTAAACCCATCTGGTTGGTTTGCTGCCAAAAAGCTTTTTTTTGTTTCATCTGACCGTAGAAGAATTATTGTGGCCAACATGTGTTGGAAAAACATTTATTTCATCATGAGATTTTCCATCATTTTTAATTGATTTACTTCAAGGGTGCCAATATTAGCAGAGGGCGCTGTATAATAAACACTGCAAAATTCCATAAAAGTAGGAAGTGTCCATTTTTATTCCATGGTAACTTAAAAAAAGAATTCCTGTCATTTAATCAGCAGACAGGTCTCCTGAATTGGAACAGATTCTTCCCGACTCTAAGGCACAGAGGACAGAACCGGCACCATGAGGGTCCCCAGCCTCAACAGCCCCCCTATATGCACCCACCGGATAACACAGCTGTGGCTGAGGAGCAGGTGAGATCTTATGAATTTGGTCTTTTAATCAAAATCATTTCAGATTTTGGTCTTTATCTCAGTCTATTAAAGGAATAGCCCACCCAAAAATTTGAATTTGCTGAAAATGTCCACTAGTGAAGGCCATTTAAGATGTAGGTTTGTTTCTTAATCAGCAGATTTGGAGAAATTTAGTATTACATCACTTGCTCACCAAACATCGCAGCAATCCACGGCACCCATTCACTGCAGAGGATTAATTTGTAAGGCAATGATATAATGCAAAATTTCTTCAAATCTGTTCATGTTGATGAATTCATCAACAAACTCATCTACAGCTTGGATGGCCTGTGTGAGTGTCCATTTTCCGCACATTTGCACAATCAGCACAATTTTTGCCATATACTAACTTTTTATGATACAATGCTGTTATCGCCAGGTTGCAAGATTAATGGAGATGGGTTTCTCAAGGATGGATGCCCAAGAAGCTCTCAGAGCATCGAATAATGACATTAACATTGCAACAAACTTCTTGCTTCAGCACTAAGATTAAAATAAATCAAAGATGACTGGGAGGACAAGGAGAATGAGTTTTTTAACTTCTATGAGATCACTAAGTTGAAAGTACTTCAGAACACAACACTGGTGTCATAACTACACCTGCTGGAAGAAGTTAAGATCGCTGATACAAAACTCACAGGAGCTGATGTCACTTCCTTTCTGACTAGACAGTGTGGCGCTCCTGCTGCTGTGTCTTGCAGTGCTACAAGGAGTTGACTTGCAATTGCAACCCTAACTGGTCCACAGGACAGAGCCAATATGGTGGACAATTATACATTGTGTCTCAGGGCTTGTGCCGTTTGGCATCGTCCTTGAACCTACATCGTAGAATTCTATAATTAGGAATTCTATAATATATTGATAAATTATTAAACCATGTGTTGTTTTGCTATAAATAAGCAGAATAGAAGTCTTAATGGAATAGTTCATCCAAAAATGTATTCATTGTTCTCATGTTGTTCCTAAGCTATGTGGTTTTTCAGTCTTCCATGGAACACGAAAGAGGATGTTTAGCAGAATGCCCTGGCTGCTCTTTTCTATGATAAATGTAGACAGTGGCTAGTGGCTGGCAAGCTCCAAAATAAACTATAAGATACCATAAAAGTACTCCGTATGACATTTGTGGTTACTATAAGTGAGGTAAAGTCGTAATCAATCCCTCTGTTATCTGTGGTTGCACATATTTCAGCTTAACAATTCAAAGTACTATATAGCTTGACAGGTTCTCGAATCTCATAAAACAGGATATGAAGTCTGTGGGAGAGACCAAAGTTTAATTTCGGTTTGTTCCTCATGCAAAAGCTCTCATATGACTTTAGAGGACTTGGAATATGGCAACTCTCTTTTGATGCTATTTTTTTTGATAGACATCAATTTGTTGTGTGGAAAAGAGCAGCCTGCACGTTCTTTAAAATATCCCTTATCGTCACAGTATTTTTGTGTTCATGAGAGAAAGAAAGTCATGTGGTTTTTAGAATGACATGAGGGTGAGAAAATGATGACACAATTATTTTTGGGTGAAATGTTTCTTTTTTTGGTCAAAACTTAAAAGGGCTAGTTGTATGGCAGTGTATTTAAAGTACACCTGGATTTAGTGGATTCTTGAATCATTGAGAATCAAAACTAATGTAAGTTTGGTAAACAGAAAGCACGAAATGTAATATTTTGTCAAAGCCTCAGATTGTTTTATTATTATTATTATTTTAAATTAAGCAGAAATACACAATTTGTCATTGTTATTGTGTGACTTTGGTGTCTGACTTTTATAGTGGTATGTTGAAAAAGAAACAAGTGGAACTTTCGTGCCAGAGTCATCCAGTTGGAAATATTTGTGTTATTTTTTGATGCTTAGACACTTTTTCTGCACAATGAAAATGGAAAATATTCAGAGCATCTCTATCTTTGTGTTTATCGGAGAGTGGGACAAACTTATTTTTAACAGCATGATTTCTCTGTGGTACAAAAAGATAAGATGAAATATTGTTTAAACTCTTATTAAAGGGATGACAAGAGTGTTGATTCCCATAACTGGCATTAAAATCATGTCTTTAAAGAACATAGGCATTTAAATATAAATTATGAGTTTATGATGTTATGCTAATACGATTTTGTTCATGTGAATGTTCTCTTGTTTATTATGCAAAACAGTGTTTGATTTTGTGTCTAATCAAGTGGTATTTAAATTTAAATATATATATAAATTAATGTTCTGACTGCCAGAAAAGCACTGGTCCACCCAAAAGCTAAGCACTCCTGCCACTCTTAAGGTTGTGTGTTGAACACTCATTGTGTGTGGTCTACATTGGGTGAGTAAATTCATAATAACAGTAATAATAATAATTTTTGGTTGCTTTCTTCATCTAAGGAAAAATGCATTTAACCAGTTTTACAGATTGAGATGGATTCTGAAATTCAACCTTTTTTTTAAAGACTAAACTCGTTCTGTAAACCACCAGACTAGACTTTTAACAGTCACTCAAACAGTAGAGAAGTCTGAAGTGTGTGGGTAGGTTGTGTATCTAAAGATCACTCCATGCTTTCAACAGATGTTAAACGATAGAATACAATGGACTGTGACCCCGTACACACATCTGTACCTTTACTAAAATCTACCTCTTTTAAATCTGTTGTGATGTTTATTCATGTCACAAAAACTTTAAACATTTTGTAGCCACTCTTAAATAATGGATAAATGTCCAACGTCCACAGTAAAAGCAATTAAACATTGATCATGTTATGTAACTCTGCATCTTTGTTATTTGTGTACAATGCAAGAAATATAGGGCTCTTTGAAACTTAGAACCATGTCAGTCAATAGATGGCAGTGTTTCACTTATACCGTACAGAACTCAGCCCAAGACAGATTTCTACTAGGAAAATGATTGAACTGTTTGATTAAAAGAGCCACATACAGTATAAAGCCTGTTTTATTTTAGTTTTAAATTGTGTAGTTCTTTAGTATGATTTGAGCTGTATAAATCATAAATAAGAAACTTAGGAAATTTGAAAATAATATTAATGAAAAACAGATGTGTACATGTCGATAAATTGCAGTGTAAGACAGGCTATGAACGTTTAAACAAAATAAATAAATGGTGCTGCTTTAATTTGACCTGTATATTGCTTCTGCCAATACTTTCCAAAGCAACGTTTTGTCTTACAAAACCCCAATCCAAAGGCAACAGGAAAAACGTGTCTCAAAACTAAAGAAAACATTTAAGTTGAACTCCTTTTTTTTCATACAATTGCTTTAATTCTTTTCAACTAAAGCTAATAGCAATGCTACTAAAGTTTAGTGTTGTACTTTGGGTGAGTGATATCTGATAAATTGTAGTGCGCAGGTTGTTTACTTAGTCTGGTGAAGTAGTCATAACAGACAGTAAAGCTTTTGATTACAGGTCTGTCAGTCCTGACCTTTAAGGACATTCTTAGATTCAGTGGTCAGAACTGAAAGGTTAATGTGGTTTAGTCAATGTCATGCTTCAGTAAATGCAATGTTATTTGTGAAATGACACTGTGAAGTAGCCAGGAATTTTTGGAGAATGAACACCAGAAAAGCAGCTTAAAGCAGTGGGTCGAAGTTTAAGTCATTTGTACAATATCTGAATCTCATAAACCGTTTCTTTTTCATTTATACCTGTGTTCAGTTGTTTTCATAAATTGCTCTGTGGCATAATAAGTTTTGTAGTCAAAAATGCAACCCAAACCCAAATAGGGCTCAGGTGCAGGACAAAAAGGACAAACTGAAGCAAAATATTTGTATACAAACATTTATTGCAATGACTATGTTGCAGTAAAATTTTGCATGGAGCAGTTATATCAGTGTGCGGACATTACTTTTGTATATGAGGCAGGAATTGTAAATGTATATGGCCTTTGCTTAAGTGTGAAGGACATATACCCATGTTTGTTTCTTTGTTTGTTGTCTTCCATAATATTTCACACAAAACTGAAAAGTGCTCCAATCAGAATACCTGGCTTCCACGTGACAGAAAATGTTTTTACCAGTCTGTTACTAGGCTACCACATTGAGGTAATAAGTTCATCTTCAGATAAATTATTTTCACCACAAGCACTTTGGTGCAGCTCAATTTTTTTTTTAATATTAAAAGAAGTTTCATACATCGTGGAACTCACACATCGTGGAACCAACAGTGATGATACATTTCCTACAGGTGTGATCGTTTCAGGAAGCTGAGGGATTGGCGCCACCTGGTGGCCTTATAGTATCCATTCACTATCGGAACCTTTCAGCAGTCACATAAACCCACATCCTCCTAATCTTATCAACCACCAGGACTTCTGTCAGGAGGCAATATGTTTGTCAAAGATCAGTCTTGTGGATAACAAAGTTCGGTTTTTGAAGTTTAAGGAACCACGTGGTCATTCTTGTATTGGTAAATTTGTATAAAGCAGTTCACCTGCTTATACGACTTCCTACAAGCGTGAGAGGGAAAGGTACGTACTTTTGAGTGTGAAGCAGAAGAGAAAAGCTTTTGGACACACTACCATGTAATCAAGCTGCTCTCTGTTACACAGTTATGTTCAGTTTGTCACCGTAAACTGGCCTGTAAATCACATTTTATTTGTATTGGAGAGAAAACAGTATTTTGCCAGTCGTGGGTCTTTCATGATGAGAACTATGCTCATGTTTGTTTTTTTGATTGATTTAAATAGAATAGTTTAATAGTGACCAATCAAACATTCGATTTGGTATTGTGGTATTCGTATCTTTATGAAAGTATATATATATATATATATATATAATTATTATATTTTTTTTTTTTTGTAGTTCCAAGTGCAAAGAGTTGTGGGCAGTATCAGCTGTTCAGAAAAAATCTCTCAGAAATACTAGGCCATCTGGGGACTTTCGACACACTATTTTCAACATAATGCTTTGGGACATGTTATTTAGGATAATATGCACATTGGGACATAGGAATTGTTTCACACCAGTTGCAACTTTCTTCTTAGGGTTTTTAAAAGATTCTCCGGTGCCAGTTTTAACTGCCGGATATTCATATGGTTAAGTAATATTAGCCAGTCTTTTCTACTGAGCAAAATGATTGACTGCTCTTTACCAGCATTTGCAATTCACAAGCATAGTCACTGTACATTGTCCATTAGTCTCTGGAAGGGTTGAAGGTCATCCATGCAGATGCATTAGGAGCTTCTGGAGATCAATCTTAACAATCCTAAAGCCAAGTGAAAAATAGTAGCTACCCTGCTCCATACCACCAGAAAGAAATAAGGAAAAAGACTTGACCAATGGAAAACGTATGACCTGCATGGTACAAGTTATGTGAAACAAATCTTTTCGGCAACTGTAATATTTGTATATACAGTAGACTATGTGTGTAATTACTGGAAGTTTTTTATGAAATAAAACTTGACTTTAGTTTCTTTTGTTAATATACTGTGTAGCAATACTATACTGATAGAAACGAAATTCAGTTTAAGATTTTTTTAAAATATTTATATACTGTATACACACACACACGAAAATACTATTTCAGTCATTCTTACACATTTCACATTTAATTCAATGTTTTATTTGTCTTTTTGGTAATTATTTTGGTGAAATTTGAGAGTAGTTTCAAAGTAAACCCTGCACACCAGATTTTTTTTTTTTCCAGTATTGAATGTCTTGATGAGCATTCAACTTTATTTTTAGTTCCTTGTCCAACTTGCTAATCTGTTATTTTTAATTTGTTAATAATGTGTAAACATACCAAATACATTTTAGGTAAACAATTTTTAAACATAAAATATATACAATTTCTACTGTTTGATAAGGCAGATTTCTGAATATAGTTGTGGTTCTGAGTGTTCCAGAATGTGCTATTCATCACACATTTACTACTGTGACAAAGTGTGATCATGTCTTTTCGTTACAGGCATATGTCTCCACCTTACCAGAGTACAGTATATATGTACAGGCACAGGTTTCTTGTTAATTTTGTCTCCTTACAGTTTTACTTCTTTACTTCTGGCCATGTTAACACCTTTCTTTACAAGCGGTCAGATTTCCTTTTTTTTTAATGAAGCACAAAAGATGCCATTTCAAGAATGATCAAATCATGTAGGAATAACTTTAGCAGGTTTTACACAAATATTCAGTAAAGCAAAAGAGAGAAATATTAATTATTATGAATGTACAAATATTTCTTAAATATAGACTATACTGGAAAAAAACACTAGGGGGCAATAGGTATCGAGAGTACACCACACTGTTAAACTCAAACTCAAAAAACTCAAAATTTTCTAGTGACTCATTGCATCTAAATTTTCCATAGGCCCAATTTCTGCAAATTTAATTTTTTTTTAACTGTGGCAAAAGTTGTCCCAAAAAGAAATTGTGCAGGGCAGTGCAGAAATTCAATTGGGCCAATAAAATTTAGATGCAACGAGTCACTAGAAGATTTTGAGTTTTGAGGTATTTTTTTTGTTTTGTTTTGTTTTTTTACAGTGCAACTGATGTAATGAAATTTTATTTACTATCGTTATGGGATGAATGCAAATCTTTTTGCTGGATACTCTTGCAGATTTATTTAATTAGTAGTTACACAAATATATTGCAAGAACTTTGTCTGACATTTCTATGCATGTACTAACAGGCTGAGATTTTAATATAGGCTGATGTGAATATTTTATGAATATTTTTTCATGAATATTTTATACTCTCACGAGAAGCTCCAGTCTCATTTAATCAATTTAAATAGTCCTACCTGCACGGTAAAATATTGCCAGATTTGTTCAAGATTTAATAGTCTGTCTTAGAATACAAGTCTGTATTCAGAATTTTTATTTTATTTGTAATTATGTAATTTTCTGTCATAAATTTTCTGTCATAACTACAGCAAAAAAAAAAAAACGAAAGCAGAAAATTATACAAAAATGCTACTATATAATTTGTTACATGATGGGAATCCAAGCGCCAGTTCTTTAATCTGTTATGCAATAGATTAATGTAATGCACACAGACAGCTAATCATTCACTGTGCTCCTAAACCACAGCTCCAGGATATTACATTCGTGTCCTGTTCCTGTCCACTGTGCCTCAACACTAAACACCTGTAATACAATTGTAATAAAGTGTAATAACTTTAAAAGTCACTGTGAGTGTATTGAGAGTAGCCATTAATATACTGTAAATTCAAATGAATATTTTTAATAGTCTTTCAATGGCTGCTAAACCCATTTGTGGTCAGGGAAATGAACAAAAGCATAGCCGAACTTCAGCACATTTGGCAGCTCCACACACACACACACACCAATGCTTCAGGTTTTCCACTGTTCCACTGGGACTTGTACAGTTTGTACAGTTATGTACAGTTTGTTTAGTTTATGAAATCTTTCAAGTCAAGATGGTAATAATGGAGAATGCAAAATGGTTGCCCTGTTATCCAATTTATTTTGAATAATCAATTATTTGTATGCATTAACAAAAAAATGGGAAAAATGTCATTAAGTGCTGACATGGCTACTCAAGAAACTTTTTTATGGCACAGTTGAATAGGCTATTGCATATTTTTGTATTGTGTCACAAGGTGTCTTTTTCTTAAATACACAAACCTTTTTAATAGAGTAATTTAAAAAGGTTAAATCAATTCTGACTGATTCCATTGCTCTAGCTAAGAGTTTCAGTTTCATCTGTAATCGTAAAATAGGGGAGGCGCTATGAAGTAAAGCACGGTGAAGAAGGACAATAGTTCTGATTGGACAGAGTCCATGTACCATCGGGAAGACAGCCACTCCTCTCTTACCGCGAAACGACGCGAAAATCTTATTAACCACGTGAATATATAAGCGAACAAGTTCTTTCCACGCTTTTCAGTTATCCACATCCACGAGGAATGGGTTTATTTTTCATCCTACGATGCAGTTTGGGTATTTCCGCCGGGTGGTGCATTTCACGGATTTCCCGCAGAATTAATTTTCTGTAATATCTTGGTGAATTTATTTGAAAGACTTCACAAGACAAAACGGTATGTTTATGCGTTTACCAAGTTGATGCAACATCTGAGTATGTTTCTTCGAGGTGGTTTGTGATTAGGGTCAATGGGGTTGAAGAAAAGAGATGATAATATAGTTCGGGGTAAGGGGTGTGTGATTGCATGGATCCTTTCAGTTAACGCAGCCTAAATGTAAGAATACATTCAATTTAATGTCGCATATCAACAGGCTGTCAACAGTAAGCCACTTAAATAAGCAACCACCGTTTAAAGTCCACTTTAATGTAAAGACGTCCAGATGAGTCAGTTTAAGTGGGAGAACAGTTTTGTTTGGGTTGGCACCCTTGTTTGTTTTGCGCCTGTCTTCCAAAATTATACAATCGAGTAGCTATTGGAGATGGTGGCTTTTGTAACATTTGTTTTTAAATTTTGGTAAACAAAAAATGTTCATATATTTTTTATCACTAGTCGTGTATGGAATATTGCAAACCACGCTGACATTTCGACGTTGGGAAATATATATTTATATGTATGTTCCTGGCCTTTTTCACGACTATTAAGTTGTCTGTTCTCCTGATTTCTTAGGGATTTGCACAGGAAGGTGTTCAAGGCTTCCCAGAAACTTGAGGTAAATTTTTCTGCTGTCATATTTGACTGGGTAATTGCTTGCTTGTCGCTCCCACTGTGCTTTTAGAGTTGTTTGAATGATCGTGTGGGCCTCGCACTTGTTTATATCCAAAGTTGTTATTATGTAACGGGAAATGTTGTTTTGCTTAATCGATTAAACAATATGAAAAACATTTTTTTCTTCTTCAATTTAGGTAAAATATAATAATCGGCCTTTACGAATTGGCATTATAATACCGTAGACATAACATCTACAGGCTAAGCTATGTGTTCTTTTAAAATAATACAGGGCTTGACAAAGGTTGTTAAAATGCCACCAAGTCAAACTTCCTGTTTAGGTCGAGTGCTTTTGTCCATTGTGTCAGAACACACACACACACACACACACACACACACGAGGGAATCAGGACTGAACATAACACCACGTTATGTGGATTACGTATGTTCCTGTAGCATAGGCTACACTTAGCATAAAGTCAATAAATTTCTATGTTCAGTTTGTGTTTATGAGTTTATGTTTGTAACTTTCGTCTTGTCGGGATTCGCCAGTTTAGTAGAATATCTGCTAGCTTTAAACGTTACGTCGCAATAGATTTTTAAAGTTGTTTTTAATTCTTATTTTAATCCTTCGTATTATAATTTGTAATATGTGGAGTATTTTTTTGTTGATTTATGACGGTCTTGTTTGCCTACTGTTATTAGTCTATATGAGAACGAGTTTGTGGAAAAATCTGATATATAAACTTGAACTGCTTTGTGTAGGCCTGTTTGTTTATTTGAATACAGTAGGCTACTTTATAGGGTAGGCTACAATACTCTTTTAAAAAGAGTATCACAGTGAATTAAAAAAAAAATGTTTTTTAGTTTACAGCTAATGTAAATCAGATTGGATATGTTCAAATGCATGTAGAATTGCTTGGATAGCAGTTAGAGGTTACTACATAGTTAGCTACATAGAGCACAAGCACGTGACCAGATTTACATTCCTCCTATGCAGCCATCCTCTAGTTTTTAGCATATGTGTTTCTACACAGATTTTTTTTTTTTTCTTACAGAAAAGCTTTTTTAGCAAGGATGTAACCTGCAGTTGTTGCCTTAAAGAGCTATTTCTATCAGCTGATAGAAAATAGAAACCCTTAAAAATGAGTTTTGTTGTTATAAATTAATGTATATGGGTTGTTTCAGTGATGGTAAATATTTTTAGACTAACTAAAACCAGCTGATATATTTGTTACTATTTGTTTCAGTGTACATATTCACAAAATCACAAATTTAATAATCTAAAAAAAAAAAAAAAAACATATTAATGAATCACTTTGATCGATGAATATTGTGGTGGCGTGTCAGTCTTAAGTGCAAAACCCAAATAGACAGGCTGATCAAAAGGTTTTTATAAGTAATTATATGTAAATGAAAAACATTCTGAGAACATTTGCATGAAATTTGACAAGTTCTAGATTGAAGCATTTCATCAGTGTGAGAAGGAAATATTAGATTCACATGTTCGTAAGGATTGCTTTTTTCTTATGAAGAACACATCATGTAAGCATTAGATTGTATTAATAGATACCACCATTTGAGGTGGGATGTGGAGCAAATATTATATTCAAAATCCACTATATAGCAAAGGACACACTGTACACTTGTGCAGTTGAGTAATTTGCATTGTTGTACATGTGGTCTACTTTTAGTTGCAGTTGCTGTTTTTTAATGAATTTTAAATTAGTTTGTTACTTTTGCTATATATTAGGCACATTATAAGCTTATTATACCTCTACACAAACAGTGCATATTGACATCTGCCACTGTGGTTTGCTGCAGAGGATTGTGATTTCCTAAAAATTGTCAGTGTTTTGAGAATAAAATCTTAAACATCAAACCAATCAAAACTCAAGTTTAAATCAAAACTCTAAAAAGTGATGTCAATATTCGTTTAATCACTTAGAAGCCACTCAACTTTTCAAATAATATTTGATAATTATTACACTTAAAGTTTTGTTTTGTTTGATATTTGTTTAAATTAAAACATAATCAAGTTTATGTATTTAATAATTACATGTTCTCAAATATTCCAACAAGTTTACTTTGTTTACAATGTAAATACTTAAAGAAGATAACTGCTCTGAAATCATGATTTAAATTGACCTTAAAGGAAAACACATCAGGTATCAGATTAAGATACACAGAAAAAATGGTTCTGTTAAAAATAATATTTATCATCACTGAATCAATCTCAATACATTCATTTATACCAATATAATGACATTTTACAGGTTAAATCAAGTAGAAATAGCTGATAACAATTGCAGGTAATCACGTTTTGTAATGATTACAATCTTTGTAATGATTGGGAAACATTTATACAACTGCGCTCAGCATTACGAAGAAATTTACAAAACCGCTCCTTGTCTTTATGTCAGCTGTTGATTTATAAGTAATTTATTTGTTTTTCATATTGTTATTTGTCTCAGTGTTCACATGTAACAGAAATACTGTACATTTGAAAAGTTTTAGTTTTCTGCACTTGTTTGATAGTGGAGTCATGTTGAATCTTTAAGATTAAAATATAGAGAAAAGATTTTTATTTGTAGGTTTATGATGTGTTTACAAATAGTCATTTTGTCAAGATATGAGAGTGAATGTCGTCAACATTAGACAGAATTGGTCAATTTTAAATTAAATTTAGGGGAACAGAAGGATATAAGGGAACAGAAAATTAAAATGTAATTTAAATTATAATTTACAACTTTACACAGATATAGTGACCCTCAAAGTTTGATAAAGAAATATGTATTTTAAGGTAGTCTTATTTTTGTGAAGCTGTTTATGATTGTTTAAAAAAATGTTTATTATAGGTCTCAACATTTTTTGAGATTCTGGTTCTTTAATTATTTTTAAATAAGTTTTAAATTATGTAATTCAACAGATGTGTTTATTTGTGCATCAAATTCTTTTTCTTGTAAATATTAAATCATTATGACCAAGTTTTAAAAAAAAAAGCTGTGACCAGTTCTTTCTAAACCTTTTGACAGCTGAAATGTAAAATTAAAATGCTGTCATTAATTTCATTTTAATTTCATTCATTTCATTTACAGTTTTTCAAAGTTCCAGAAACAATTAGGTGTTTCTGAGGAAGTGCTTTTTTGATATTCCTTTTTTTTTAAACTGAGAGATACGGTAGTACGAACGGTGCTACTACAGTCAGTGGAAGTGGGCCAAGCCAACCGGCTTGTGTGTGTGTGTGTGTGTGTGTGTGTGTGTGTGTG
>SCHK01330182.1:7094-17759 GCA_004124795.1 Poropuntius huangchuchieni
AGGTTCATATCCAGCCTTCATTTTAGCTCAGTCCTAAAGCTAGCTATCCACTTTACCATCAAAGATCTATTATTTTATAATAAAGGTAAAATTATCACAATGAACATTTGGGAGGGTGGTTTTGGTTTATTGCATTGTTTTTTTTATTCGTTTGTGGTATGTTGTTGTTCCCTTTCTAAAGGAACGGCTGGACTTTGCCATGAAAGAGATCATCTATGACCTGCTGTGTGTGGGCAAGTCCCACAAGACTTTCACCATTAATCCAGAGGTATGTGAAGACATTCACATAGTGTGCCAGCCATTAAAGATTTTGAAAAAACCTTTAAAAATTGTGGTAATGGATGGATAAAAAGATAAACATTGAAACTAATTATCTCTCTCTTCTCTCTCAGAGGATGAATATTGGTCTTCGGGCCTTCCTGGTGATAGCTGACAGCTTACAACAGAAGGACGGCGAGCCACCCATGCCCACTACAGGCGTCATCTTACCCTCAGGCAACACACTGCGGGTCAAAAAGATCTTCCTCAACACCACTCTCACAGACGAGGAAGCCAAGGTCATTGGTACGGACCCTTACAGTTCCTACACAGCTCTCCAAAATGAAGATATTTCTGAGTACAGCCTGTCCCTACCCTGAAGCATCTGGTCATATTCGAATACTTGATTTTACTGTAATTGTAATTCCTGGTGCATAAGCTGTCCTCATTGAGCTTTCAGCATAAATACAGTTGTGACTTCCTGCCAAGTTCTTTTTTTGTGTATGTTTGAAATATTTTGGGATTGTAATTGTGGCCAATTTCTTTTTTTAATCTATGTCGGCATTAGTCACAAGTTTCCTCATATGCTTAAATTTGACTTTTTATATTTTTAACAGTTTGTTTTGCTTTTCCAGGAAAACTCTGGCCTCGTTTTTTAGAGTTTGAGGAAAAGCCTCTGTATGTGGTCTATTGTAACATTTTTCTCTTTGTGTATGTGTTTGTCTGTGTAGGTATGTCTCTGTATTACCCTCAGGTTAGGAAGGCCCTGGACAACATCCTCAGGCACCTGGATAAAGAGGTGGGGCGATCCATGAGCATGACCAACGTTCAGATGTCCAACAAAGAGCCCGAGGACATGATCACGTTAGTTTCTAGAGATTTTATTTGCATAAATATAAGAATTTGTAAAAAATTGTATGAAAATGAATGGTGTTGTTTATTTGGCTTTCATCATGTTTATTATATGTTTGTGTTCTGCTGTAGTGGGGAGCGTAAACCGAAGATTGATCTATTCCGGACATGTGTGGCTGCCATTCCTAGACTAATCCCAGACGGCATGAGCAGACAGGATCTCATCGAGCTACTGGCCAAGTAATGACCTGTGACCCTCATGTCAACCCTTATGCATCACCACAAGAAAACTCCAACCATTCCCCAATTCACTAGTTCTGTTGTTGCTCGAGAACAATTACATTTATGCCTTCTGACCATTCACAGAATTTCATGATTTGATTCTGATTCACTAGCTATCAATTTGATTCAATATTGAGTGTTTTGGAAGTATGATCTGGGTTTACTTTTTCATATTTGCATATTTGCCTAAATATTTGATCTTTATAGTTTATTATGTAAGCTATTTGCCTATAACACAACAATTTGGAACGAGGATTTTCAACACCTCATACAAAGTGTTTTATTTATTTTAGGGGTATGAGTCAAACAGAAAAATCACACTTATTCAGAAAGTATCCATAGACTAATATGAAATGTTAATTTCCATATATTCATGATTTCCTGTATAGCAACCACAATCTGAGTCAGACATCCTGTGAAGTCGTAATGGGACAGTAGTCAGAACTCATATGTCACTGTTACCCGCTTGACCTCTCTGCGGTTCTGGTGACGCATGATGCTGTTATGAAGATGATGATGTGTTGCATTTATTTATTGCATTCTGTAAACAATGGCTTTCATTCTCCCACCCATCCAGACTGACCATCCATATGGATGAGGAGCTGCGTGGTCTGGCGTTCGCCACTCTGCAGGCTCTGATGGTGAACTTCCCAGACTGGAGAGAGGACGTGTTGTCTGGTTTTGTGTATTTCATTGTGAGGGAGGTGACTGACGTTCACCCAACACTACTGGACAATGCTATCAAGATGCTGCTGCAGCTCATCACACAGTGGAAACAGAACAACAACCGTAGCCATGATTCACAGGTGCAAACAGTTAATATATTAATATAATATCATTTAATATAATATATGATATAGGATGCATTAAATTGATCAAAAGTGCCATTAAAACTTTTATTTTTACAAAAAAAATTCTAATTATGAACAAAAAAAAAATTGTGTTAAGCAGCAGACCTGTTTTCAGCGTTGTTAATAATAAGAAACATTTCTTGAGCACCAATTCAGCATACTAGAATGATTTAGAATCATTAGAATCATGTGACACTGAAGACTAGAGTAATGGATACTGAAAATTCAGTTTTTCCATCATAGGAATAAATTACATTTTAACATATATTTAAATAGATATTAAATAGTTATTTTGAGTTGTAATAATATTGCACAATGTATATATTTTTTTTTTTACTGTATATTAAAGTCTTATCAACTCCAAACTTTTGAATGATTTTATAGTTTTATTTTTACATTGTAGTTTATCATATATTTTTAGCTTGTAGTTTAACATGNTAATTTTTATTTTTACTGTATATTAAAGTCCTATCAACCCCAAACTTTTGAATGATTTTATAGTTTTATTTTTATATTGTAGTTTATCATATATTTTTAGCTTGTAGTTTAACATGGTATTTTGTCATGTATTTTTTTTAGAGCCCATCTCTCCCTCTGGAGCGATCACCTCTCTGGACGGTTCTGCATGTGGTGGAGGGTCTGGCTCTGGTCGTGCTGTGCAGCTGTCGACCAGCAACACGCAGACTCGCTGTCAATGTCCTCAAAGAAGTCCGATCACTGCACACAGCCCTTGGCATCGCCAAGGTAACCATCTGTTCTAAATGACTTCCTGTTGTTCACCTACATGAGATTACATTTTTCTTTTTGTTTGCACTTCATATTCATTGCTTTGTCCTGTTTCTCTCTCTCAGGGAGATGAGGAGTTGGCTATAGACGTGATGGACAGATTGAGTGCTTCAGTTCTTGAGAGCTTTATTCACCTTACTGGGGCCGATCAGGTGAGAGAATGCAGAACATTGTGTGTTTTTGGATGTTGGTGTCCCCTTCAGACAGGAATGCTTAGAAATCTAAAAAAAAATAAAAATGAAACTATATCAGGGTTGTCTTTTTTTTTGCCTCTTTTCGCTGTAGACAAATCTGCTGTACTGTCCCAGTGGAATAGACCTTCAGACTCTGGCGGAGTGGAGCTCGTCTCCCATCAGCCACCAGTTTGATGTGGTAAGCCCCTCCCACATCTGGGTGTTTGCCCATGTGACACAAGGTCAGGACCCCTGGGTCATCAGCCTGTCTAGTTACCTGCGGCAAGAAAACCTGCCCAAGCACTGCCCCACTGCGCTGAGCTACGCTTGGCTCTTCGCCTCCACACGCCTTCAGCTGCTCTCCCCACAAGTTGACATCAAGTATGTTTTTACATTCAGATGTGTTACTAGGGCTGGGTGACATGGGTAAAAATAATTATAAGGTATCTTAATGTCTTCAGTCCATATTTGATAGCTGTTGTTGTCAGATAGATTAAAAAAATGTTTAAATATGTGACCCAGGACCACAAAACTAGTCATATGGGTCAATTTTTTTGCATCATTACGTCATCTGAAAACTGAATCATAAATAAGCTTTCCATTGATGCATGGGATTGTTAGGATAAGACAATATTTGGCTGAGATACAACTATTTTTATATCTGGAATCTGAGGGTGCAAATAAAATCTAAATATTGAGAAAATTGCCTTTAATGCTGTCAAAATGAAATCCTTAGCAATGCATATTACTAATCAATTAGTATTAAGATTTGATATACTTAAGGTAGGAAATTTACGAAATATCTTCATGGAACATGATCATTTTGAGTTTTATAATTCGATCATTTTGACCCATACAATGCATATTTGGCTATTGCTACAAATATAAACGTGCGACTTATGATTGGTTTTGTGGTCTAGGGTCACATATAATAATTTTAAATTGTATTTTATGTAACTAATTACATAGTAATAAATACCCATATGTGACTACATAAAAAATCTTTATTCTTTTCGTTTGGAAAGCTGTTTGTTTATGATGTATTTTTGTAAGACACATCATGTGACTTTCCTGTGTGACCTTTGACCTTGCAGCAGCCCGATTAATGCTAAGAAGGTGAACAGCATGAGCAGTAGTAGTGACTCATATGTGGGCCTTTGGAGGAACTACCTAATCCTCTGCTGCAGTTCTGCCACCTCTTCCACATCTTCATCCTCCTCATCCTCTTCCTCATCAGCCCCTGGCTCTGTACGCTGCTCCCCACCTGAAACGCTGGCTTCCACCCCAGACAGCGGATACAGTTACGACTCAAAGGTCAGATGTCATGGCACCCTACCAGCTGTAATGTCAAGATACAATAATTGCCATTGTTAAATGTAATATATATTTGCACATTGCATGATTTGGGATTGGGACACCATATTTAAAACAAGATTGTGCGCATTTGTGTGTCTTTGCAGATCATTAGCATTCCGTCCCCTTCCTCCTTGTTCAAGCATGTGGTTCCCATGATGCGCTCTGAGAGCATGGACATCACTGAGTCTCTTGTCCTGGGGCTTGGCAGGACCAACCCTGTTGCCTTCAGGTTTGTCTTAAGATCACTTGATAAAGTGCAGAAAAAAAGTAGAAAAGGTGCATGCATAATTATATTGCGTTTAATTGCGTTTTAACCTAATGGTATGTCTTACAGAGAGCTGTTGGAGGAGTTAAACCCCATCATTAAAGAAGCGCTTGAGAGAAGGCCAGAGGTGAGTTCACCACAGTTTGACACTTGACCCTGTGAAGGAATCTATGCCTGTGAGGATAAATGTTTCAACTAGACAATTTAAATGCAAGCTTTTTGTCCATTTATTCATAATAGAGTTGCAAAACTAAACAATTTATTGATCCTTGTGTTTTCTTTTTTGTTTGTTTGTTTCTTCAGAACATGAAGCGACGCCGGCGTCGTGACATTCTCAGAGTCCAGCTGGTTCGGATTTTTGAGCTACTGGCCGATTCTGGAGTCATCAGTCAGACGTAAGTCTCACAACATGTACACGTGTACATACTATTGGGAGCAGTAAAAATGTATAAAGGTTTGCACAAACATATTAAGTAACAACTGTTTTCAACACTGATAATAAGAAATCTTTCTTGAGCAACATATCAGCATATTAGGATAATTTCTGAATGATCATGTGACAGAGAAAACTGGAATAATGATGCAAAAAATTCAGCTTTAAATGCTGATATATAAGCTTTGCCATCAAAGTAATAAATTGCAGTTTAAAAATATAGTTAAACAATAAACATTTATTTTAAATTGTAAAAATATTTCACAAATTTCTGTTATATTTTTATCGAACAAATGAAAGAGAAGTGCTTTCTCACTGGTTTGGCTTATTTAAATGTTAACATTGTCCAGCATGCATCACAGGGCAATTTCCTTTTTATGTGAAAGTTATAAACATTTCCATTGCATTTCAAGTGATCTGCTGTGTTTAACAGCTTTCTATGAGGTAAATAATATTTGGAACGAAACTAACTCCTTTGTTTTGGTAAGGCTAATTTCATAGCTGCCGCTTTTTGTATCCTAAACAGTAAGGTGTTTGTGTATTCTCTGTGCAGTGCAAGTGGTGGTCTGGACGGGGAGTCTCACTCTCTGAACAGCACTCTGCTGGAATACGTGGATCTCACCCGACAGCTTCTGGAGGCTGAGAACGACAAAGATTCAGACACACTGAGAGACATCCGCTCTCACTTCAGTGCCCTAGTGGCCAACATCATACAGAATGTACCAGGTACACAGTCACAGAAACTCTTAGTCTTATTAGCTCTTAAAGCAAGTTCACTGATATAACTTCAGCTGATCTCATGATTGTGTTTCTGCAGTGCATCAGAGGAGGAGTATATTCCCTCAGCAGTCATTGAGACATAGTTTGTTCATGCTCTTCAGTCATTGGGCTGGACCCTTCAGCATCATGTTCACACCACTGGACCGATACAGCGACCGCAACATGCAGATCAACAGACACCAGTACTGTGCACTAAAGGTACAATCTCACAAAACACACATTTGCATTTGCGGTCACCACAGATATCACTCTCATAGAGTCTGAATATGGTGTGTGATGTGTGTCTGCACAGGCCATGTCTGCAGTGCTGTGTTGTGGTCCGGTGGCTGATAACGTTGGCCTGTCCTCTGATGGGTATCTGTATAAGTGGCTGGACAACATTCTAGACTCTCAAGACCGCAAGGTAAATGCACCTAACTCACGTTTCTGACATTAGCATCACTAACAAATCAACTTTAATGCATGTATGTTTGTGCTCAGGTACATCAGTTGGGTTGTGAGGCCGTGATGTTGTTATTAGAGCTGAACCCAGACCAGAGCAATCTGATGTTCTGGGCGGTGGATCGCTGCTACACTGGCTCACGCAGAGTCGCCTCAGGCTGCTTCAAAGCCATCGCCAATGTGTTTCATAACAGGTATGCATTGCAACGTTCTTGTGCTTTGAATTTGTGTCAGTAATTCAGGTTAAATAAATACTGTGTGTTTGTTGTCTCTTGCAGGGATTACCAGTTTGACACTGTGGTTTTGCTGAATCTCATCCTGTTTAAAGCTGCTGACTCTTCCAGAGACATCTATGAGGTCGCCATGCAGCTACTGCAGGTCAGTAGAGATTTTTAAGCTTCTGTCGAAGGACACCAAGAGTGTACAATTGCGTAAATAAAATCATATGTTTGTATATTAGATCCTAGAGCCCAAACTGTTCCGTTACGCCCATAAACTGGAGATCCAGCGTACCGATGGGGTCTTGTCTCCAGCCTCCCCTCTCCCTCACCTGTACTCAGTGTCCTACTACCAGCTCAGTGAAGAACTGGCACGGACCTACCCTGAGCTCACCCTTCCCATCTTCTCAGGTACAAACACAAACCTGTATAAATGTAACACTCAGTAAATCTATCATTGGTAGTAACTTTATGTGAGCCAAAATTTCTGAGTTTCCCCCAACATAAACTCTGTGTTTGTAATGGGATTCTGTGTTGTTTTAATCAGAGGTGAGTCAGAGAATCCAGACAGCGCACCCTGGTGGCCGGCAGGTGATGCTGCATTACCTCCTACCCTGGATGAACAACATAGAGCTGGTGGACTTCAAGCCTTCAGCACGACGTCAAGAGGAACCTACATCAACAGAGGAAGAGGAGGAAGCTCATGAGAGAGAGATGATGATGGTGAACAGCCGTCGCTGGCTGAAAGGAGAGGGCTGGGGTTCACCACATGCCACTACCATGATCCTCAACAACCTCATGTTCATGACTGCAAAGGTAAACACACATGCGCTACGTCGACTATGTGCTGACTGTGGTACAGGTGTCAATATCTCTATTTCTATAGAAAACATAATTTTCATAAGAATAATTTTCCTCTTTTGCATTTAATTTTAATTTTATTTTAAAGAAATATATTAACACTTTTACTAATATTTATACCTGTTTTTAAGGTGATCATTGCATGAATGTTCATATGGTCTAATTTTACAGTACGGTGATGAATTTGCGTGGTCAGAGATTGAGAACGTCTGGACCACTTTAGCTGACAGTTGGCCTAAAAATCTAAAGATCATCCTGCACTTCCTCATCAGCATGTCTGGAGTCAACAGTGAACCGAGTCTCCTGCCTTATGTGAGTGACACCTGTCCTGGTCTGATACTCAGTCCTTAAGCTAGATGGGCTGCACTTGTGACTTTGGTCATGTTACTTAATAACTTAGTTTGTTCCGTGCTGTTGTGTTTCTAATTGCGTTTCCTAATATTTTGCAGGTGAAGCGTGTGGTAGTGTATCTAGGCAGGGATAAGACAATGCAGCTGCTGGAGGAGTTAATGTATGAGCTGGAGCTAACTGACCCTGTATCCTCAGCTGTTACTCATATGGATAACCCACCTTACTATCGCATTACTACTTCTTACAAGATCCCTTCTGTTACATCAGGTATAGTAGATATGTATACTCTGACCACTTTTTTTTCTCAACATGACCTTTATACAAATTAGTTTAAGAATCGTAAGACAAGTAGGAACAATTTAGGAAACCCAAAGATTACAAAAAAGCTTCTGATAAACAGGAATCAATCACATTTTCACTGTCATTTTGTTAAAATATTTGGCTCTTTCCAGGAACGACGTCCAGTAGTAACACCATGGTACCTGGACCTGATGGGCACCATGAGAGCAAAATCAAAGATTCCAATATGGAAGACAGGTAAACTGATTCTAAATTTAGGATATGTGTTCCATTTATAAACGAACAAACAAACAAAAAACATAAGTCATTACTTTTTACCAAAGATAAACCAAGAACCATTTATCAGCTATTGCTGACTGGTTGTTCTTTATCTGTTGCTTCCTCAAAAGTACTAGATGAAGTTGTTAAGTGGACCCTAAATGTAGCTTCTGTACCTCTGTGCAGTTACACTCATTTGGACATCTACACTGGTCTGAACAGTAATCTGAACAGACAGCACCATCGACTGGAGTCCCGTTACAGCAGCAGCTCGGGAGGATCCTATGAGGAGGAGAAGAGTGAGTACATTAACATCACTATCCTCAAACATCTGATGTTGCTCCTGATCTGACCAAAAAAAAACACTCAGTCCGAAGGCAGACTCCTATATATAGGTATAAAGGTAGAATCCGTGTAAAATTGAACGGGCAGCATTTGCCATCAAAGGAATAAATTACGTTTTAAAATTGAAACTTTTAATAACATTTCACAATATTACTGTTCTTCCTGTATGTTGATCAAATAAATGCTGCCTTGGTGAGCCTAAGAGACTGCTTCCAAAACATTAAATAATATTATCGGTCTCAAACCTTTGAACATGTGTGAACATGTTGTTTCTCTCTGTAGGTGACTCTATGCCTGTCTACGCTAACTGGCGTCTAAAAGTGATGGACCATAACCGGCCAGAGCCACTCCCATTTCCTCCCACTGGTGGCTGCTGGTCACCTCTGGTCGATTACCTGCCTGAGACCACCACACCTGGAGTCTCCCTGCACAGGTGACTCGACATACTCAGTGTGCCCTAAATCAGACTCAGTGTTGTTCTCCTTGACCTTTGACCACTTACAACACATTGCCATTTTTTCCAGGTGTAACATTGCTGTGATTTTGCTGACCGACCTCATTGTAGACCACGGGGTCAAAGTGGAATGGAGCTCATACCTTCACCTGCTACTGCATGCCATCTTTATAGGTAACACATACACAACTGTACAGTTTATTACTAACCATCCTCACTGGAATGTTCCACATTATATGTCCTGAAATGCGTATTTGTGCTTGTAGGCTTTGACCATCAGCACCCAGAGGTCTATGAGCACTGCAAGCGTTTACTGCTCCACCTGCTGGTCGTCCAGGGCACCAACAGCAGCGTCCAGTCACTAGCATCTGTACTTCTTCGCAACCGTGAATCGAACGAGCCCAGAGTTCTGACAGTTAAACCAACTCTTCAGGAGTTCAACCTCACAGGTACTTAAAAGCAAAGGTGTTTTGCAGTATCCGTCTGACTCAATGCCCTATCCAACAGATTGATAATAGTAATTAATTATAATAATGATAATAAGTAATGTATTACAGTAAATAATTGTGCATTGGGGTGCCNCCTCAATGCTCTTATCCAACAGATTGATAATAGTACTTAATTATAATAATGATAGTAAGTAATGTATTACAGTAAATAATTGTGCATTGGGGTGCCCCAGGTGTGACAGAGCTGATGCCAGACTACCAGCCGTCTCCAATGACAGACTCTGGCCTAAGCTCCAGCTCCACATCCTCTAGTATCAGTCTGGGCAGCTCAGTGCTGCCTCACCTCCCTCCTACTCTCCTTAATGAAGTGGACCTGTCTGCAGAGCAGGACGAGAAGGTCAAAAATCTCATCGAGTTCATCAGCTCAAGGTGAGGGGTCTCTGCAGGCCAGTTTGTCAAATTCTCCCTCTTAGGGTTGATTTTCATTATCTAAATGGTGAATGCACCAAAGATTTTAACCAATAACATGCAACCCTGCTTTTGAGAGTTTTGTATGTTCAGGTGTGCTGCTGGCAAAGAAAGACTTGGGTTATGGAGCCTAAACTGGCTCAAAGCTCTCCATGACAATCCACAAAAATAAATGTTTTTTTTTTTAACTTTAAGAAATTTAAAACAATTATGATAAAAATATGTTGTCTGTTGTGAAATGTACCTATCAATAGTAATGATAATAATAATGCATTTATATAATATAATAGTAAATACGTGTATTTAAACATTTTATTAATTATTTTAAGGAAAAGCACGATTTTTTTTTTTTTTTTTTNCAGTAAATACGTGTATTTAAACATTACGTTTATTAATTATTTTAAGGAAAAGCACGATTTTTATTTTTTATTTTTACATTTATGGAGTGTACAAGTTTTGTTGTGCTCCTTATTTGACGTAAAAT
>SCHK01330227.1:2407-12438 GCA_004124795.1 Poropuntius huangchuchieni
CGGCCTACCTTGCCCACTGGGAACTAGCAGATAGCAAATATCTGTAGGTTGGGCTACACCTAATACATTTGCTAGATTTTATAATCTTCGAATGGAACCAGTTTCTTTGAGAGTTTGTAGAGCTTGCTAACAGCGCCACTCCCCCAGGTTAGTTATGCGCTCATTCAGTTCAGCTCTGGTTCCTTTCTTGAATTCTGTACTACCCTTCCATCACATAAGCACTTTTTCTTAGCAAAGTTTGGCGGAGGAACTTGCTATTAGAACTCATGACAAGGTAGGTTCCCTTGAGTGAACTCTTGTATTGGGTTAGTGCTCCACATGTAGTGGCTTCTCTTGAGGCCCCATGTGTGTATTTTCCACTGTATTGCCCCTGGGCTCAGTGTTTCCCTACGACAGACATTCTGTCGATAGGTTCTGGATTTTAGTAGATCTCCCCTTGCGCGGAGCCCACTCCACTACCTTCCCTATATGGTACTTCCTCTGTAAGTCCTACCACTGGGTAGGATGTGATCTCCGTAGTGCCTTTTTCCCTTGGGGGGAATAGACACTGTCCCAACGTTTACTACCAGGACTTTTCAGCTATTTATTATGGTGAGTATTATTATGGGAAAAGGCTCCAGCTGAGGGGACCCCTGCCTCTATGGCAGCTCTCCCGGATGTTGGAGAGTGAAGTCTTAAATCTTGGGCACAGGAAGGTTATGAGGAGGAGAGGTGCATTTGGTTGTGACACGCTGGCTTGTCAACATCTGTGCCCCCATGGACTTGTGACATAGTTCGGCAATTGTAGCGTTTGGTATAGGGACCCCTAGTGTCGTATACTCAATACAACGTTGAAGTGAACGACAGAAAGGGGTTATGTATGGTAACCCTCGTTCCCTGATGGAGGGAATGGAGACATTGTGTCCTTTATGCCACAACTCTGAATCGCCTCTGAGATTGAGATGCTTTTCGACTCCTCAGAACAGAACAAGTGAGCAGATGCTACACTAGCCTATTTATACCCGGATATCCAGGCGTGGCCAGCTATGCAAATTCTGCACACCCAATTTCATTGGCCTTTTCTCAAAGATGTCAGAGGTGTTTGGGCTCCCAGGAGCTACCCCTAGTGTCGTACACTCGACACAACGTCTAAGTTACCTCCATCAGGGAACAAGGGTTACCATACGTAACCGAGGCATTTCCTTGACATCTTGGCCATTGACTTTGGTTGAATTAACTCTATTTTAGCAGTTGCACGCAGAAAGTGCACGCTATCACTGTTTTCAATAATATTTCATGGTGCTCACTGCACTGACATACCTTTTGCTATGTGTACTTTTTGAAATCAGTGACTGTCAGCTGGATTTGGACATGTGACTTCCTAGATAACTATGAAAATCTTTAAAAACAACAACTTTCAGTTTTTAACTTTCATTATTAATTTGTTATTAACTGTCCCATTGAAAGAGCTCTTCTCATAACCCCTGTTATTGAACAAACTGCTGATGATTAAGCTTTGATTAGGCATTTGTTGGTTTTCATATCTCTAAATGAATTTGTTATTCAGTGTACTCAAGCTCTTTTTAACTGATTTGTGTACAAATCTCATGAAACAGGAAACAATTTCTTTGATGCTTTGCAATGTTTTACCAGTGACAATTAATAATGTAATCATAACTAATGCAATTAAAATTTTCAGTTCTACTTTCAGCAGAGGGAGCAAAAGAAATTACAAATTTATAATATAATTCAATAAATCGGGGGTTTAACCTTATATTGTGTTTCTTTTGCATGATTAATGTGTTAAATAGAGAAATATGCAAACAAAAACTGTTTGTCCCTAAAACACTACTAGTACTTACATACAGACAACTGGCCTACTGACACTCAACCCTGCAAGACCATGCTGGTGAACCCACATCACCAGCTCCATTTTGCTTCAGAACAGCATAAATATGCTGGTCCACCAGCTAGATCAGCACTATACCAACACTAACCAGCATAAACCAATGCTATACCAGCATAAACCAGCCTTTGACCAACACTATACCAGTATTTGTTTTGTTGTTTTGTTTTGTTTTGTTTTGTGGTTTGGTTTGTGTGTGTGATTTATTTTCTTGTGAAGATCCATAGGAAAGCAAAAAATTACAAATTCAGTTGGTTGGGTCCAGTTGGGTCCAGTTGTTCCTGAGGTTAAATAAAGATCACAGATGGACATTTTTGATAAAGTCTCTTTTTTTTCTCTTGAGTAAAAGCTCTCAGTAGTCTCACATGTGTCATATTTCAGAAGCAATCTCGGACTCACAGAGGTAAACAGGAAATAGCTAAATAAATTATGTAAACTGCAAGCAATAGTGGCAAGGAACCCAAACTCCATAAGTTTACGGAAATGGAGAAAAAAGAAAAAGTAAGAAAAATACCTCGGGAGAAAACAGGCTCAATCTGTGAACCAGTTTTCTTATGGACTAAGTGAAAAAAAAATTATGGTGATATTGATTGAGGTATATCATGTCAGCATTAGGTGGGAAAAGCAAGTTGTAGAATTTTGCCAGTTTTAGGGTGCCAGTGTCAACAGAATCAAGCTAATATGATCATACTTTTTGGTACTAGTAAGCACTCTAGCTGCTTCAAAAGAGCAAATCAACTTAAATATGCTAAAGGAACTTGTATCCAATAAAGGCCCCGATATACTTCAAACGAAATCGAAGAACGAACTGAAATGATGTCATTTCGAACAAAATCAGTTCGAAACAGTTCACCAAAGCGAACTTTCTGGGGAGTTTGTTTTGGCTCCTAAACACCTTTGAGCTTCCACTGGTCCATGGCGATTACGCAATCAGTGGGTGGGTTCTGAAACTCCACCTTTTTTGACGCTCTATTTTTTTCCCCGGTTTGCTTCTCATTCAACGGAGGTCAAGCAGGAGAACAACATATCACTAGCACCATAAATACACTGTGTTGAATAGCTGAGCTGCCACAAATATAATCACACCTGTACGATCGCTCGCGGAAAGACTTTAAAGATTCAGAGAAGGCATTTAATTCCTAGAAAGAAATTGCAACGAAGCTTGGTGTCGACGACCCAAAGTTATGTAAAAAGCCACGAAGAGAAACATCAGATGCAAGTTTTCCAAAGCAATAAAAAGAATGAAATGAAAGAGTAAAGATATAAGGTAGCAAGTACCAAATGCATGTTCTTCAAATAAATGTTACACCATACTGCTGCTGCTGCTGCTGTTGTTTTTCTTTCAATAAGTGAATTTAAAAGGTATATAGTATAAATTAAATGCCAAACAAACATACAATAATTAACCTTTGTTTTTATCAAATCATGACACCACATTAAATATAAAAATGTGTAATAATTTTTCCAGCTTAATAAAAGACCTAGATACACCATCACTGCTTCGTGGTTGTGTTTAGGGCATATATGCGAGCGTCGCGACACATGCTTACATTAATCTACACCCCGCCTCCAGCAGCGCGGGGGTGTCAGAACAAAAACGAAATTCGTTTCAAGTATGTTGAGGCCTTAAAATGAAGTCAGGTCCCGTAACATAGGTTCAGCATAATGTATAATAATAATAAATTTCTACCAACCCATACGGAGAAAAGATGACTTAGATAGACCTACAAATGGTGTTTTTGGAAACACAAGGAACCAGTATATGGACTGGCAGTGTATGTGCAGCATATGTGTTATTGTGGCATCTGGTTAAGGAAGATATAAACAGATGATAGGAGGTGGCAGCGGATGTCTGGAAGGTGGGGTGTGGGGCTGGGCAGCAGGAAAGAGAAAGAGAAACAGAGAGAAAGAAAGAGACAGAGAATGAGAAATAAACACAGAGGGGCAAATGAGAAACAGGAGGACATCCAGAGTGACAGAGCACCAGTATGAAGCAGATGACCCAGATGCAGTGACGCTTAGTCAGGTGTGCAAAGTGCCCACTGCAGGAGCTGTGGATCCCCCATATGGCAGAAAGGACAAGTGATGCCATTTAAAATCAATTTAATACTCTATCTGTACATGGCATCATACAAATATATTATAAAATATATATGTGAAACATGCAAAGATTTTCCTCAAACATTAAATGGCAAATTTGAATACAAGTGGAAAGATCCTACTACATAGTTATAAGGACGTTTCACAGCCCACATGTTGCAAAGGAAAATTATGTTTAATGTGAAGTGTCAGTTTGAACAAATGCAGACTGTCATTTTGGCAAGCACAGATCTTTGTTGGACTATACTGTGTAGTGCATGTAACAAGCATTTATGGTAAACCAAAATATACTTTAATGTAATTTAAACTTGTTTGTCATGTTGTTCTTTGTTAGTTCAACTTTTAACCAAAAAGATGGATGTTAAGTTTTAAGTTCATCATGAGCTCAAAAATGATCCTAACTAATTACATAATACTTGGAACTAATATTAACTTGTGTGTGTGTGTGTGTGTGTGTGTGTGTGTGTGTGTACAATTTGCACATACAAATAAGCACACATATGAGTATGCTGAGTCATATTTCCTGGAAAGGACAATCGGATCATATTGGATAGAGAGCAAAACACCAACCAGTCCAAGACTCTGACCAATCAGTGAGTGTTCAGTTGTGTCTACTCTGTTTGCAAGTGCAAACAGACCCTTTGCTGTCAGCTGTTCTTTCTCTAGTTCTCTGTGTATCCTCTGATTTTCTAGTTGAAGGTATATCCTTATCCTTTAAGTAATAATAATACATTTAGGTAATACATTAATTTTAATCAAAATCATGACTTTTACCTACATTATATTTTTGAGTGAAATGGAATTTCCCTTATATTGTATAATATTAAGTTAATATATTTTGCAAAAAATGATGAAAGCTTTTTTAATTAAGAACAATATGCACAGATAAATATGCACTATTAACTATTAGCTAATAAAGGTGTATGGTGGGCAAATTTACAGCAGGACATGGAGGGAAAAATGAGAACAGGAGAGGGATGAAAGCAGAGAGGGGGAGGTTAACTGAAAGACATGACCTGGATTTCTTTTATCTGCTGTTCCATTGTCATGGTTACGGGACGCAGAGTGTCTTTTGTGTGGATCAGAATAAAGGTTTGCAGGATAGAGCAACTGCTTAATGTGAGATTTCTGGAAAGCCATGACAAAACACAAAGCATATATTCAACATGCATAGACTCTTACCCTTCTTTACTCCTTTCCTTTTTTCTGTTTACATGGTACTACAAAGTACTTAAACTGATACCACAGTATTTTCAAAAACATGGTTTTACCATGGTATTATATCCAAAAATAGAAAAAGCTTGGTGCTTTTTGTTACTTGATTTCTTTTTCCAGGGTCCCTGATGTGTTATAATCAGTGCTGGCATTGAGGAGAAGAGTACTCAGCCCACCCTGTGCAGTGCCCATGCTGTTTGGCTGGCATTACCACAGGCTTAACTAGAGAGAGAGAGGGAGAGAGAGAGAGAGAGAGAGAGAGGGAGTGTGTGTGTGTGTGTGTGTGTGTGTCCTCTTTCTTGAAGCATGTCGGGTCTGCCTGAAAGACTCTAATTTTGCCAAGAATAAAAGCATCTCTTTGAGATCAAAGGCAATTAACACAGCAAAGGAAACTGTCCTACACTTAAACTCATTGCTATTGTTAAAGCAGGTGTTTACCAGACTCACAAGTCATGCACAGCTTTAAGCTCTCATTTTACTTGAAGATGAGCATGCTTGCAAAAATGTATAAACATATAAGAGATTGTAAATTAATGAAAGTACCAGAGGCATGGTTGCCTGGTTGCTGAAGGATGATGACAAAAACCAGATTCTATAAAATCGAGTTTTGTGGCTTTTAGTTCTAACGAGTATTAACTAGAATATGGTTAGTGCGAGGATGCACCTTCCAGGAGTTCTGTCACGTGTCTGTGTTTTGATTTAGTTCTGTTCTGTCTCCTGGTCCTAAATTAATTTAGTTTCCTGGTTTGATTCCTCAGCTTCTGATTCCGTTTAACTGTTCTGTTAATCATGTCATTAGTTCTCCTTGCTATTTTAGCCCGGTGTTTCCTGAGTTCTTTGTTCAGTCTTGTCTATGGAAAATGTGTAGTGTATTGCTCTTATTCCCTTGTTTATTAACTTCTCTCTGAGTTTTTTCTTAAACATTTTAGTGTAATTCAGGCTATGTAAAAAAAAAAAAAAAAAAAAAAGAAAAGAAAAGAAAAGAATAGAAAAGAAAAGAAAAGAGAGAAATCAGAAAAGAAAAGCACTATCTCTGTGTACCGTTAAATTCTGCACTGTAAAACAAAAAAAATAAATGAATAATAATAAAAAACGTATAATTTACATTTTTGATAAAAGATTAAAAAATGCTATGGTAAAAACCTGTTTAATTGGTTAATGGAAAGTTCCTTTACTATACACAGTGAAAAAACTGTAGTCAATCTAACTTGACTTTGTTTGAGTATATGACACTGTGTACCTTCAATATATTAGTATTTACTTGTGGGAAAGCTTGTAGGACAGCTTGTAGGACAGCTACATGAGCTTTGATTCTACATATGGCTTTATTATAACCTCCTGTGTTTTTGGGTGGCTGTAAGTTTACAGTAAAGCAGGGGTGGGGATCCTGGAGGGCCGGTTTCCCTGCAGAGTTTAGCTCCAACCCTAAACAAACACACCTGAACCAGCTGATCAAGGTCTTCAGGATGCAATTAGGTATATTTTTTAGGGTTTTTCAGGGATGGAGCTAAACTCTGTATGAGAGTGGCCCTCAAGGTTCCCCACCCCTGCTGTAAAGGTTCAAATCAGATTTTAGTATTTAAGTAGATTGGTATTTTATCATTGTATTAGTTAATTGAAAATGGTTCTTTGTTTGTTTGTTTGTTTATTTATTATTATTATTATTATTATGTAAATGCAAGTATCTGTAAAACCTAAAATATTGCTACCATATTTATTTATTTTATTTTATTTTATTTATTTATTTATTACTGTACAGCTCTGGCAACCACACATGTTGTTATTTTCTGTAAATTTCTTTTTCTTTTTTCCTTTTCTTCTTATTGCGTGGGTTACCTACTGAATATTGAGGTTAAATATTTAGGTAAAGCAATTAGTTCTTATATCTCTAAACCACTATCACTATTAATGGTGATGCTACCACTGAGTAGTATATCTGGGAAATGCCTGGGTCTCTCTGCGTTTGTGTACCTGTCTGTATGGTCTCTGTGATGTATAGACTGTTGTTTTTTATTACAAAGAAATGCATTCTAAATACTTCAAAGTGTTCTGAAATAGAATGATCTTTACAGACAATGACATTCCCATTTTCAGTGTAAAGTCAAGTAAATACACAGACACACGTCACACAAAATGCATACACACGTAATACAAAATGCATGAGAAAACACACACACACACACACGCACGCACGCACGCACGCACGCACGCACGCACGCACAAAACACACACACACACACACACACAAAAACATTGTCTGACCTGATCATACACAAACATGTTTTGAGCATTTGAAACCTCAGAGACACTAAACTTGACTTGGTCATACAGCTACTTTGAACTCTAGTATATATATATATATATATATATATATATATATACATATATATATATACATATGTGTGTGTGTGTGTGTGTGTGTAGCATAGTGTTCTGTGGTCTGTGGTATTATTTAAGCATTCAAGATCAAAAAGACCACAAGTTAACTGTACCAGACTTCATTTGCCCATTCATTTTTGTGTTCAAACATAACCTGTACACATTATGTTTGCCTTTTATTAAAGCCCTTTTGACTATCATATAATTATGATAGTCTCATTTCCTGAGTGGGTAACTTGTGGTCTCTGCCTCTGCAGTCTCTGCATGATGCAAATGTTGGAGGTTTAGTTCTTGGCAGGATGAACCACCTAATGTAATATACTGTATAAAGGATTCCTACTGGAATTTCTAGTATAGTTTGTAACTAATGCCTAAATGATCCAAATGAGATCAAGTTGAATCCTTTAAATAAATAAATAAATAAATAAATAAATAAATACTACTGGACACAGTGAAATGGCTACAGATTTTTTGTTTGTTTGTTTGTTTTTAATTCTTATGCTAGTCATATTAGATATTGTTTAAGGTTTATCAGAACTCTACCTATACTGTATTAGAGATATTATAGTTTTAAAATCCTAAAAGATGAGCTCTGACATCCTAAAGGAGCATTTATCCTGTTGGGAATCACAGTAGTTCTATTGGAAACGTCTCGGTTACGTATGTAACCCTCATTCCCTGAAGGAGGGAACAGAGATGTCACGTCGGATGGTGACCAACGAATTGGGATCTCACTTAGAGACCAATCCACTTTGAGTGTATCAAAACGAGCCAATGCATATTGGCATACACTGATTGCATCCAGCTGCCGTTGATCACAGAGTGAGTGTAAAAAGGCAGCGTGTGCAATCAGGGACGGACTGGCCATCGGCAGACCGGGCGTTTTCCCGGAGGGCTGACGTACTTTTTGGGCCGGGCCGATGTCTTCTCATACCATATTTGTCTGATCGGCCCATAAAACTCTTATCAGCCTATAGTTTTTCTTCTGCCTAATTATTTGATGGCGCTGTGGTTGTAATGAAATTCTGTGTAATGTTGTTAAAAAAAAGTTTTTTTAACAGCGCAGGATTTATTATTTTTTTCAGACAGACCGGCCCATGTGACATTTAATCTGCACCCCATTGGTTCTTTAAACAACTCCCTCTGTGTGTGGGCTCTGTGTGAGCATGCAGCGTCGGTGTGTATCATAGTGTATCTGTCAAAATAGTCAAAAGAGACGCAGGCTCTTCAAACGGACGCTGCAAAGGGTTTTTTTTTCCGTGGGCAACTGTAACTGTTGGCAAAGGCTACGAACTCCACCCACCAACGTGTGATTGGAAGTTTGTCAATATTACAAATGACGGCATCTTAACGCTGAGTTCAGTGGCGCAGATGGTAAGGCGTGTGACAATCTACTTTTGATGTGATCGACGCGGGTTCGAATCCGCCTTTTGGCGAACTTTTTTTCTCCCTTTTCAAATTTCAAATCACATCAGAAAAACATTTATTATTAATAAAAATGAAAGAAATAAACAAAAAGTTGAAAATAAACTTTAGTGCTTTTATGGAATAGGAGTTGGTATACGTATTCAAGGGCGTGTAAAGATGGGTAGCATTTTGATCGTATGTAGTGGGCCGGTCTGGGCCAAAATGCCAGGGCCGATTTTTTGTCCCAGTCCAGCCCTGTGTGCAATGCATACTCAGATTTTCGCTGAGGAGCTGAGCCTTTGACCCGGCTGCTCAGCGGTGGTACAGGAGCCGTGGCGACGGGACGTGACGTCTCCGTTCTCTCCTTCATGGAACGAGGGTTACATACGTAACCGAGACCCTTTCCCTTTTCGAATTGGGATCTCTACCAAAGCGCCACGGGTGCTGCCCCTTCCAGTGTCCTGTGGGAGCCTCCCGTGCCTCCTCTTTCTGACGTAGGTTGGGGCTCACCACAAGAAGGCCAGTTACTGACGTCATAGCACTACCCATTCAGTGAGACTGAATAACACTGGGAAAACGTACCCATTCTGTTTGGAACAGAAACATTGCGGAAGTCCCATCCTTCCCGACGGAGGTTTCAGAACACTTACTCATATGATCAACCGTTTTGGTGCATATGGAAGATTAGAGGTGATAACCCTCTTAACCCCCTGGAGTCTAAGGCGATTTTGGGGCCCTTGAGATGTTTTGACATGCCCTGACATTTGTGCTTTTTTCAGCTACTTATAACATAGTATTGACCAACATATATATTTTTTTGTATTCAGCACAAACTGTGCTACAATTTTATATGAGAAAGATGGATGTACATGCTTGCATTTTTTAGAAAAAAAATATTATGCATGGTTAGTAAGTTTTGGGGGAAAAATGTAGCTGAAATAAGGTCAAAATACCCATACTGAATAGGCCTGAATAAGACTTTTAAGTAATCAGCCTTGTAGGCTTGAATATTTACTTCACAATTATGTGAAAATCATTCTGATTA
>SCHK01330245.1:8383-28249 GCA_004124795.1 Poropuntius huangchuchieni
ATTTTATTTTAATTGCATGGAAATTTAAAACAGTGCAAAAATGCATAATACGTCACTCCTGTAACATGTTTTTGCATCTTTTAATTTAATTTTATTTTAGTTAATTTATTTATTTACATTTATTTAACTATGTAAATGTTTTGTAAAAAAAAAAAAAAAAAAAAAGTTTAAATATATATTGCATTTTTATTGTTTGTTCTGACAGTTTATTCTTAACCATTATTATTTATTCAAATGTAATTTATTTTATTATTTTATTTTCAGGGAAATTTAAAACAAAATACACATAGCATAATACATCACACCCGTAACATGTTTTTACAACTTTTAATTAAATTTTATTTAGTTAATTATTAACATTAAATTTAAATATATAATTGTTTTTGTAAAAATGCAATATTTTGCATTTTTATTGTTTGTTTTGACCGTTTATTTTTTTTATTAACCTATTTATTCAATTTTAATTTACTGTATTTTCATGGAAATTTAAAACAAAGTGCACATAGCATAATAAATCACAACCGTAACATGTTTTTGCATCTTTTAATTAAATTTTTGTTTTGTTTAGTTTAGTTTAGTTTAGTTTTGTCCGCTTATTTTTTATTAAGCATTATTATTTATAAAAGTTTAGTAGCTCTTAAGTATTGCATGTTTCCATTTGTTTTGTTTTGGAATGATCTGTGCTTAGTTAACATACATTTTTAATAAAGACAAGTCATTAATAACCATTTGATTCATCCTCGATTAGTAATAGACGGACAAATAGCCAGCATTTTATACATTATCTGCTTGTGGAGTAATATGAAAACTGTATATGACAAAAATGAAATGATACTTGTACATTTCTGTGTTTGTAGTCATTTCAGCATCTCTGCAATGTGATGAAAAGACCAAATTGCTAGAAGAGAGAGGTAACACTGTTTCCAGCTTATTTTGCATATTATTACAAAAAAAAAAACTCCAAAGCAAACATCCGTTCTCTGTTTTGTCTGACCTCAGAGTTGGAAGAGAACAGCACGACTCCACAAACAGGTGGGTCATTATTTCTCATGCTCCGCGTAACTTCTGCTGGTTCTGGAGGTCACTCAAATGACTCACTGATATGACTTATCTCAGACAGATGCTTATAGAGCTCTGCACATTAACTGTACGCTCAGATTCTCACAAGCTGACGTCATTTCATATCTGTTTCCTCAGATGAGTCTGAGTATGAGGCTGCTCATGTGAAAGGTAAACGTGGAGCAAATCAAAATGTGTGTTTAGGGCCATTTACTCACACTCAATATGCTTTGACTCACTGACAGAATAAATATGAACAACATATATGAGTGAGAAAAGTCTTGTTTTGTTAAAATCTGAATCATCTGAACCCTAAACAGATGGAGAGACAAAGGTAGTGATAGACACGACAGGTAAACATATACATTTTTTCATATACATTTAGTACAGAACATAATAGATAATACAAATATACCATAGATAGATATTAAATATAATTAATATTAAATATTTAATACTGAATTGCATTTGATGGATATAAAAATATATATTACAGAGGAGGAGAAAGATGATGAAGACTCAGAAGGTAAGAAGTCTCTGTCTCGTTTATCTCCCTTTTGTTGCTCAGGATCATTGTTGAACAACTTTGATTCATATTTTTGGTCATGATTTTTACAGAGCAAAAATTGCTTGAGAAGGAAGATAGTGATGGTGAGTTAGAGCAATCATAAATCATAAAGTTAAAGTATAGCATAGAGCAAATGATGTGGATTTAGCATTAGCCTATAATTGGTAAATTATTATAATTAATAATTATTATTAATTTGTCTGTTTGTACTCGCTAAATGACCCTACAGATGGTGAGAGAGAGGCGCTAAGAGATGCTACAGGTAAAAACAAATACTTGGTTTTCTAGAAGATTCACATTCAGTACAAAACATAGTACGAAACTAGAGTCTGAAAAAAAAAATTTTTTAAATGGTTAGCGAAACTTTTTATTGTCCGGCGTAAAGAGGTTAAGCTAAATAAGTTATAAATAACTTGTTATATTTTTTAAATTTTTTTTTTTTTTTTGTGGAAACAAAGTGTTCTTGTACTGAGCCACACGTGACGAATTCTCTGCGTCTCTTACGCAATGTTTGCTTTGACGTAGGAGCGAACACCGGAAGTGACGCGCCCATGGGTAGGTGTCTCTCGGTGGAGATTCACTCATCGCCACGCGAGGGCGACAGTCCGTCACTCACAATGCAGCCTGGCCTTTGAAGACAGATCATGTGAACTGACCGCAGCTTGTTATTTTGTTTATTCAGGTTCAGACTCTGAGGACGACAGTAAGTAAATTCATTTAAATTACAGTATAGTGCAAACAAAGACACCAGGACGATGTTTCCTTTGTGTTATGTGATTTCTATGATTATCTCAGACAATATGAATATTATATAAGGTGATTAGTCTTTATACAGTGGGTGTATTGCTGTAGTATTTCCCTAACTTATGTAAAGTTATGTAACACTTGTCTCTTATTGCACAGCCTCTCAACAGAACACAGGTAAACGCTTCACATTACATTATTTGTATCCATAATTTAAGAGGAAAACAGTAGTCTAAGACGCGTCCTTTCATTAAAATTCATTGATTTTTATTCACATACGTGGTGTTTCTCTTTAAATTGAATGGCTGGCTTTTTGACTTTTGCAATGATAATAGCATTTTGATAATTGACCACATATTTCATAGAGTCTCCTTGTTTCCAGTCCTTTACTATTGTGTTTTGTTGTTTTCTAGAACACAGTGAGCAGGTTGAAGAGAATGTGAAAAGTTATGGTGAGTTGTTAATCGAGCTGATGAAATGTAAAATTAAAAAATTAAAATACAATATATATATTTTTTACCAAATAAATAAAAATGATATATAATTGTTATTTTTAAAAAAAACCTTTAAAAATAAAAATAAAATTGAAATTAAAATTGTTAATTTATATTAATGTGACTTTTCTTTCTAGAGGATTTGAGTTATGAAGAATACGGTGAATATTACAATTCTTAAGACCGTGTGATGCAGCTGTGTGGAATCCATCTATCTTCTTTAAAACCTAAATGCATTGTTTTATAAAGCATATTGCAAAAATTCTAACCTGTTGTATGTACCACATGGACAAAAAACATGCATGGTGACCTTTCACAGTTTGTGATGGTTGCTTTTTTTTTTTTTTCCAAATAAAGACTGTAAACACTGGCGGGTGTCCAGCGTTCATATTAATGCCAGGTTGCAGGTGGGTGTAATAACAGATGATTACATGGCTTCTTAGAGGCAACAGTTTGAGTAGCAGATGTAGGTAGTGTTAGAATATATCTAGGACGGTTATCCAGGCCAGCGCCGTCTACAGTCCTTGGGTGCTCATTTGAGCTTTATTTATATCATCTGCATTGTCCCAGCTTATTTTTGGACCAAAGATGCATCATTGCCCGTCCCCAAGTCCCACAACCCGATGAGGACATGCATATAGAAAAAGACTCTTAAACTATCAAGAAATGCTTTTTGTAATTTTTGAGGGAAATGTTGATAGTTTTGTTGCTAAATGCAGTTCTCATCTGATACGACCATTATTTCAATGGCCAAAATATAAATGTGTAGTCTTTTGCCTGATTTAAACCAGAAATACAATTACAATAATATATATATATATATATATATATATAAATACATTTATTAACAATGTATATGATACTGTAGAAATAGATATTTTGATTTACCTAGTATATATAAAACATAAAATGTTAGAATTATAATTACTGTAAATATAATTTATTTAAATAAAGAACAAGAAATATTTCTTTTGAAAATCAATAGACAAAGACAGGTGATACTGAAAAAAAAGACATTTATTTTTTCATCCCCAAAGCCCAGTGGACAACAAAACGCTCCACCTTTTTCTCTTTGGTTTAAAAAAACAAAAAAAACAAAGAGAAACATCCTTAAGGCAACTACAGCAACTATGTAAGGTCTAAATGTGTTAAGTTATAACCAAATCACAGCAGTGCATATGGAGCTACTGCTGCCTTCATTCCAAACCATCATTTAACACCACTGTCTCACACCCATCTAATCAATAGTGTAAGTCATGTGTGTTGCTGTAGGGGTTACAATAGCAACCCTTTGTAAAATATATACATATACTGTGTTTGTATTGGTATACATTCCTCAGAAGAACTACAGAAGCAGGTCTATAAGAAGGCTGGAGCAGATGAGTTACACCAGTCATCAAGTTATACAGGAACGCCAATGGTCTCAAATCCAGCGTAAGGAAACTTGACTCCATTGAGTCTGATTCACTGTTTCTGATGTCAAGCGTCACAGCAAAGCATTACTGTAATACTCTAAAGGGAAGAGGCTCATCGGGTTATATTTCCTGACTTAAAACAAATTAATTTTGGCAGGGGGACACTTTTAATAATTAACTTAGAGTAACCCTGACCAGTATTACAATGGTATCCTAGTAACACTTCATCCGTATGCAACAACAGCGACCCTTGGTGACTGAGTACAATGGGCCATAATCCACCGTATGGAGTTCAATTGTCTACAGCAAACATTTGGGGACGTGCTGCATTTACAGGAGTCGCCAAGAGCATACTAACTACAGCAGAGCGCTTCTGTGCTTTAAGGAAAAGCGTGAATCTTTGCAGTAGCTGCGGAGATGTTTAACTGCATCTCCGAGCGCTGATTGGTCCGTTAATAGTTATTGGATGCTGGGCAAAGCAGAGCAAATATTAACAGCTCAATTACAGTGGTGTAAAACACCAAAAAAATCTGATATTCTGCAAACCACTGAAGCAAAGAGGACTAAAAGAATGATAACAGAACAACCGTTTAGTTTACAAGAGGCTTGTTTTGTAGTGTAACCTACAAAAGAACTAAAAGACATCCGGAAAAGGACACTGAAATTGTATTAAGGAACATGATGTGAGCAACCAATTCACTTTGCTAATCAACCCCTCACAAGACTCTCCTAAAAATGTGGGTGTCATAAGGCTCTATTTGAGTTTAGTTAAAGTGAAAAATTAACATGCTGAATGCTTAAGGAAAATGCAACTCAATTCCTCTTGCAAGAATTCTTCGCATCAAAACACCACTTCTCTAAGGAACTCAAAAAATGCATGTCAAATGAAGGCTAATACTGCATTGTAATTGTTCATTTACCTTTAAAAAAAAAAACCCTTTAGTTCTGTACATAATTACATGAAAAACAAAAACAAGGTGATTTGACATATGTACAAGAGGGAATTTAAATGGCAACCATTTTAGTTTTAAAGATATTTTCTTCTCGGGCCTATGGCATGAGACCTGGTGCAATGCACACGAATCATCAATACAGGCTAAAAATAATGCAGCCAAGAATCACAGGCTCTATCGAAAGGGGCCTTTTCCATCCCCACTCATCACGAGGATGACGGAGAGGGAAAGGTAGAGAGAGACAGAAGGTTGATATGCCCTCCACCTCTCTCTGGGGATCCTGGTTGCAGGTGGGGGCTCCTCGTGAGCAGAGAGGGAGGCAGTGTGGACTTTCAAGGCCTCACAGAATGACGTAGGTGAACAGGGCCATGATGGCTGCGCTGATAAGGCCAGAAATGGGCACAGTGACAAACCAGGCCATGAAGATGTTTCTGAACAGTCGCCAGTCCACTGCCTTCCTGGAGCGCAGCCAACCGACAGCCACCACTGACCCGACCTGAAAGCGGAAAAAAAAAAGATACGCCCTCAACAACAAGGTTCATTCAAATAGCCTCTGTCTATGACTTGATTTGCATTGGTTTGTTTTGCATACACGCCCATCTTACCTTGCAGTGAGTGGTGGAAACTGGAAGACCAATGTTGGAAGCAACCACAACAGTGACAGCTGAGGCCAGCTCAATGCTGAAACCACTGAAATTAAACAAAGCATTGTTTAGGGAAGTCAGCCAGTTGGGAGGTTGTGTTCTGTACAGCAGGTGCTGTCTGATGTGACAACATGGCTGTGTTTATACCTAGACGGGGTGATGGGGGTCAGGTCCTTGCCCATGGTTTGGATGACTCTACGGCCCCAGACCCACAAACCGACACAGATGCCCACTCCTCCATACAGCAGCAACCAGATTGGAGTTGGTGCATGTGATATAACGGACCCACTCTCATAGACCAGCCACAGGGCAACCAGGGGACCAATTGCGTTACTGAAAGCAAAAGAGAACTGGTTAAATAGCTTGAAGTGCTTAAGATTATAATGCATTTTTAAAATCTATTTTGAGCACTGTGAAGTTCATTGCATTTGCATTACCTGACATCATTTCCTCCATGAGCAAAGGAACCAAAACAGGCGGTGAGAATTTGCAGGAACTGGAAGAGCATCGACACTTCAGGTCTGTCAGCATCAGCTCTATCCTCGTCTAAAGAACTACGGCTGCTCCTAGCATCATCATCGGCAATCTCCAAAGTAACCTCACCATCACCGACACCTTCAGGTGCACCATTCTCCGCCACTGCGTTGCAGTAACTCGTGTAGCTGTCCATGCGGATGCGTTTCCTCTCCTGGGTGCTGGCTTTTTCCTTGTCTCCATCTTCAGAAGCACGGAAGTCAGCCTCTTTAGGCTTGAAGTCTCCGTGCATGCCGATGATGGCCATGGTGTAGGAGGTGTAGCTGTTGTTGCGGCGGATTGGCCGGTCGCCACCCTCCCCCATGCAGTCTCCCACTTTTGCCAGATGGAGTTTGTGCAGCAGATCCTTGTAGAGGCCGGAGTCCTTGTGAACCGTGTGGTACTGAGAGTAACCATTGCTAGGAATGTGAGTGGGGCCAGTGGTGAAATGAACATGGGCGGTCTTCATAGCTGCTAAAAACAGAGTCAAGTTACATGATTGATCTTCGACAAAAACAGTAAACGTATGTCATGATTGACATGGCATGTGAGACTCACCATTGCCCGTCTCCGACTCTTTGCAGTCCTTTTGATCAGCGTCATCTGAATCTCCAATATCAAAGGTGACCCTGCGCTCCTCAGAAAGAGGAGGGTCTGAGGGGGTGATAGAGGGCATGGCACTGGACTCCTCAGGGACAGGTTTCAGGATGGGACTGTGAGCTTCATGCAGCTCCCTCTTCTCCATCAGAGGACTCTCAGAGGGACTGGAAGACTTTACTTCACCTGTATATCAAATAAGATAATCTATTTAATTAATTTATATTATAATACAGGGGATTTCAATCAATATGATCATCCCCATATACCGAATGCATTACAATACTGTTTCCATTACATTTTTCTACTCACTATTTTTGTATCCATTAATGAACTTCTTATTTATATGATTTTATCCATTTTAATTCAATTTGAATGTTTGTTTTTTTAAACCCTTCCACTAACCCCCCTCCCCAAGCAATCCCTTTTAACCCATTTTAATATTTATCATAATTAACGTGTAATTAAACTTGTATCCATCAATATTTAAAAAATATGAAATCTCCTAAAACAGCCAAAAATGAAGCTTTTAGAAATTTCCCTATCATTTAGTTTAACTCCGTTGTTTCACTGAATGCATAAATGTGCTATTTTTCTAATAATTGTATTAATATTAAATTAAGAACCCTAATTAGTTGAGTAAGGGTGAATCTGATCAATCATTTGTGATAAAGTACAAAGGTGGGTTAGCACTTTACTCATTGGCAGTTCACACGGCGATCACATGAACACTCGATTCTATAAACTTTCAGAGGCAAACTCTGTTTGCTTAAATTGTCACTATAACCCTACATTCAAGGACAGCCTGACATAACTCAGTCCATCGTCCACTGATCTGCTCACAGGTGTCAAAGCACACGCATTCTGTTCTATTAGCAAAAGCCACCTTGAACCGTAGTTACACACATTAGCTCAACGAGCCTGAGCTACTTCCCTGTCAGCACCTCAGATGGACCATGGATATTCCAGTTCACTAGCCAAAGACCAATTATTGGATCACTCTGACCCAATTAGGCTGTCGGTGCACAGCCAGACTATACAGCTTTAGATAAAGACTAGACGACTTGGTTTGTTTTTGTTAAAGAACTGTATTACAACAAACAGACCATCCTAACCTAAAGCTGCTATTTCTTGAAAGTGCAGTTTATTAGAATATTTTGCATGTTTTTGTCTGTCATGTGATTTGAGGGTTATAAAACATATGCTTGCCATTAAACTTCTGTTACCGTGAACTGTAACTGAGAAAAGGTTGTTAAAATACTTTTTACTACATTTCACAACTAACCAAATAAACCCAGTACTTTTGAATGGCATGTGCAAGGACGCAGGAAAAGGATCATTTACACAAAGAAAAACCCATATAGAGTTGACAGAGCTTAATTTGTATTGAATCCAGAACATTCCTTTAAAGAGTATATCGTCTTTCTAAGTGACTGATTAAAACTGGTGTCCACTGCCAGCATCTTTAATCTGCAGGGTATTATCCCCAATCCCAGTGAACACCTGGTGCTTGGCCTAAGGCTAATATATCTTGCATGTTCACAGATTGCTGTCCAGACTTTAATAGGGCCTAAAAATTTGAAGTGTATTTGTAATGGGCCTAACACAAACCCTTAAGGCACCCCACCCATTTACCTTTCTTTTAATAATCTATTTGGCAACGGTTATGCTACCCAATTGTGCGCTGGAAATGACACTGTGCAACTGGATAGGACTCGGTTCTATTGCTAATGATTACATGAATTTCATGGTTTACATGGTTAAATTTAAAGACTAAAGACAGATACTTACATTCAATCTTCTTCTTGAGCCGAGGGCAGACAACAAACCAAACGATGAGAGCGGTGACCAGGGCCAAGCCGATGGAAATGAGCAGCACTCCCCACCAGGGTAGCTTATCAAAGCCCAGCACTGCAGTCCCATCATTCACAGGAGAAAAGGGACCAAGAGGAGTGTCAAGGGAGAGGAGGGGAAGAAAGGAAAGGTGCTTTTGAGACAACAGGCAGCATGTGCTACCATCAACAAACAGCATTAGGGAATGAACAGGGACATTGTGGACTCATGGTTGTTAGTAATGGTGTTGGAGTTAAACATGAATACATAAGTGGATTTACTTTATCTTTACTTTTAATTTACTTTAAGTTGCTTGAGGAAAAAAAAAAAAAAAATGCATATTCAGAGAATAATACAAAAGGCCAGCAGCTTCCATTTATCATTTTCAGTTAGAAGACTATTGTGAAGAGCACTTAAAAAAAACAAAAAAAAAAAACAACTTGCTGTACTTGTTTTGGCTCGCGTCTCTAAGGACTCCNAAAAAAAAAAATAAATAAAAAAAAACTTGCTGTACTTGTTTTGGCTCGCGTCTCTAAGGACTCCTAAACAACCACTGCAACCAAGTGTCAAATATCTTAGTCACATTCAGAATGCAAGCACAAGGCCCGTCATATTATGTAACACCTTAGGTAAGATGTGAGTGTGAACAGCAGAAAAAGTTGCAGTGACAAGACAGCGCACAAGGCCGCTGTACCATATGGTCAGCAAGTGCGGGTGCCTTAAAAGGCTATTGCGGCAAGATATCACCCCCACCTCTTTTAGAGGACGGGTGGGGAAAAAATGTGACCACTCCTGCAGAAAGGTTATATCTGAGCCAAGACTGCGGTGTTAGCTGTGGTGATGAAGAATGCGTGTTGCATGCTCAAGGAAGAGTGCTGGCTGAGCAAGTCAGCCATTTACGAATTCCCCACAGGGTCCAAAACCACAGACAGACAATGATGTGTGTCAACATAGGTTCACAAGACCAAAAAGGGGGTGGAAAAAAAGGTACAGGAAATATTTAGAGCAGGACTTGAAACCGAAATTAACATTTAAAAAAAAAAAAAAGGTCTCATTGGAGTAAGGCTGTGAAAAATAAAAGAGAGGTTGGGAGATAAGAGGACAGGGAGCAATGGGGCATAAACTCCCGTTCCTTGCCACATGCACGTACTACTGCAGGGCATGCTGTGCTGCTGCGTGCTTTAGTTATGCAATTTTAGTTCAATCTCAGGAGACAAGACGCAAGGAGCACTGCACTCTTTGAAGAGTGCTGAGGTATGTGAGGGAGGAACAGCTGAACTTTCCCAACACCCAAATGACTTAGCAGCATCTAAAAGGACAGAACAGGTGTGGCCAGAGGAGGTGAGGGGGTGAATGATGGAAATAAGAGAAAGGCCAACGAATGGGGCCCAGTTATCATCAAGTATGGCAGTCAGGCATGGTTCCTGCTCATGGTGTGAAAAATGCAACCCCACGCATGCGAGTTAGGCAGGGAATGCATTCCTGCTCACATCAACGTAGTGTGAAAAGTCACAAAAGGGGAGCAGCCAAACCACAAACATGCAGTGGGATGAATGAATGGAAGTGTTCATTTCCCGCTTTACCTCACAATAAAATGTGCTATCCCATGGCCTTTATTACACAATAACACGAGCTGTTTTCCCAGACATGTTCAGCACCAGTCATGGTGACGGGATGATGATGATGGTGGTTTATGAGTCATTGTGGGCTGAGCACTGGTGTTTATGCCAATTATGCCATTTGTGGTCTTGGACTGCCCCATGTCTGTTCTAAAAGTTACAAGAATTTTTTTGATAATTAACTGACATCATGAAATAAACTTTTATGGTGTCATAAAATTCTACCTTTGTAGCACCACCAGAATGTTGTTTGGTGTCTGTTGAGACACACCCGTTTTTTGACCCCTGCCACCAAGTCTAGCACCCACAAATGATTCGGCGCTTTAAACAAAACGGTCTTTTTGACACTGTAAACTGTTTTGAGTCCTGCTGAATACGTCTGGCCAAATATAAAAACATTCCATTTCAAATCCACAAGTCTGTTATTGCTGCCTTTCGTGTTTGCTTTATATCCCCAGGGAAACCAAAACACCCCACTGTCTGTTTTTCCAAAGGGGGAAGCAGACCGGAAAACAAGCATTGAAGTACTGGGGGCGGGAGGGTGTAGCCAATCATCATGTTCCTTATTCTTAAATTAGGAATATGAGTAATACCAGTTAAGGCTGGAACACACTACACGACTTTTAAAAATCAGAAAAGATTTTAAAACTCTAGGCATCAGACACCTGATGATGAATCAAATGGTTACAAAAAAAAATTAGGCATAATACAGTGCCTGAGGTTTACGCACTACCATTCTATCAAAACGTCATGAAAGCAACAAACTAATGCAGAAACATGTCAAACTACATTTTTTAAATGTTAAAAAAGTTAAACAAGTTTGATCTCCTCTGACTGGATAGAATCACAGTCTGAAGTCTGAGCCCATCATGCACTGTTTTTCTGGGAAATATGGCAACTGTGCCAGCCTAAAATCTGCAGACTAGCTCTGACTTTTGGCAACTACTATAAACTTTTTCTCTTCCAGAAAAAAAAAAAAAAAAAAAAAAAAGTAATGTTTATTAAGAGAAGTTATTTTGAAAACTAGTTGACTAAACAGAGTAGAGAGGAGAACAAACAAATAATTGTTTGCCTACTCGCGTCTCAAATGCTGAGGGCTGCTGGCATTAAAAACAGAAAGAGGGCTTATGTGTCATCTGTATTTTGCATGGGGAGAACTTTCCAGGCACTGTGGTTGCTGAATGACCGTACATCTGTGTGCTGAAACTGTGGGGCAGGGGTGGGTTATAGCACATGATTAACAAAGTGTTGAGAGGCACCATGTTTGGGAAAGAGGGTTATTAGAAATGGATCCCGGACTTGAAGTGCATATCACACTTATATATCACATGCCAATGTACAGTATGAGTTGGAATGTGTTGTCACCATCATAATGCATAAACGGTTAAAACCAGAAAAACAAGGTGTTCCAAGTACCAGTGCGCAAACACCGCTTCAAGGAAACTCCACCTAGTTACATACTGACTGAAATTTTACAAGGCATGTGTGCCTGTGTTCAGCTCCCTTTAGAAGACAAAGGAGGCCGATCAACAATTCATGACATGCCGCATGCCTCTCAACCCCCCCTTGTGAGTGTTGGTATTGTCCTGTCCTGTCCTGTCCTGGGAGACGCTCTGGATTTAATGAACCTGAGTGAACTGCCTCAAACAGGCTGAGAGTGGGAGGAGTGAAGGGACTGTGTCTGGTGATGTGGTTCCTTTAAAGCTAATCCAACAGCAGATGACATGACGATGTCACTAAGTGAGGCCAAAGATCACAATAAGCTTGTGTTAAGATGTCTCTACTATGTTAACCTGAATTGGTGTGGGAGCTTGTGAGAGGATACATGTCTTTGACCTGGTGCACTCAACTTACATGACGTGTGTCAGCTGATGAATTTGGCTGAAGAGAAAACTCATTCAGATTGATTCAGAGTCTTGAAGTGACATTGGAATGATTAAATGGGCTCTAGAGGACAGCCTTTTAATTTTGAGAGGCTATTAATCTTTAAAGTCATTAAAAATTGTGCTCAGTGTGTCAGATGAAAACCACTACACATTATCTGAATGGACTAAGCATTTAACATTAAGTCAAAATGTTTTATTTTTACAATTAAACTTAATCGTACTTTAAGTACTATATTTAAAAACAGACTTTCCATAACTAACTAACATAACTATAGAATGTCCAAATAATAATATAAACTTTCTCTGAAGCCTTATATAGTGCATTAGGATGTCTAAGGCAAAAAGGTATGTGTGTTGCTGTGTGAATGTGTGTATGCTGCACCTTCCTGTGCCTACGTAAAGCGCACCCGCCTGGGAGTGCATGTGTGTACACACTCCGAGGGTGCATATTACGTCATACTCTGGCCTGAAGCCTTCATTTAATGGCCCAGGCCAGTTGACTTCTTGAATTGTTGAGCCCTGTGGGTAAGAGAAAACAAAAAGGAGCAAACGTTGCTCATTTAATAGGGTTTCAAATTCAAAAGGCAAAAGTATTCAGAGCTCAACATTTAACGGCACTCAAAAACGTGGTGCTTTCTCTACTGTGGCTGACGGTTCTTTTTGATGAGCATGAATTCTTTATTCCACTGTTTTTTTCTCTCCTATGATGGAGTAGGAAAAAACACTGACTGAGGTCATGAATACAGGCACCACATGTCCGCGTCATGAGTGCTCCACTCAGTTCTCCAGAGCCCACTGGTTAAACACTGCTTTGCCTTATGCACTGTAAACACAGTCTGGCAGAGTCTGGGCATCTGGTTAGGGTGTTAATGGGCATGCAAAAGGCAGACATAGAGCGATACTCACTCGGTGCTCCAGTAAACATGATGGAGAACAGGTTGATTCCCATTGTAATAGCGTAGAAGAAAGGCAGGGCCCTCAGACCATTGGGCACTGGATTTTTCTGCAAAGGACAAAGTACAGACTCTTAGCCAACACCCAGCTTTTGCATGACCTTATATAATATTCTTCTTCTACATTAAAAAAAAAACTAAGTTTAAAGATTATATCATTTTATTTACCTTTTGCAGGATGAAGATGCGAACAAAGTAGAAAAGAACGGCAGACATGATGCCAGAGAGGAGAGGCGAGAGGAACCAAGAAGCAACTGTAAGTGAACAAAGAACAAAGAAACGTTAGGAAACAAACGTTTCCAGTTTCTTGACTACTGGAATAATCATACAAGTGCAACTACACACGGATCATCCCTGAATGCAGCTGACTCACCAATTCTAAGAATCTCCAGCCATTTGACTCCCTGCTGACCTTTGGCGACCAGTGAAAAGCCAATGGTAGCTCCCACAATGCAATGGGTCCCAGAAATAGGAAGCTTCAGAAAAGAAGCAATCAACTGCCAAACAGCAGAGCCTAAAGGGCAGTGAAAACGAAAAACTTAGAGAAACCTCAATTTTTCATATTAAAAAATAATAATAAATCGTTAATATAAAACAAATGAATAGTAAGCTTCATAAACTACTCACCAAACATAGCGCTGACTGATCCAGCCATCAACACGTGCTCTGTGCCGTTGTACATGGTCACGTCGATTATGCCATTGCGGATGGTCTCGCTGACCTTGGCTCCAAGCAGCACAGAGCCCAGTGTCTCAAAGACAGTAGCAAGAACGCAGGCCTGCCTAAGGGTAACTACACCTGATCCCACTGCCGTACCAAACGAGTTGGCAACGTCATTAGCACCCACCGAAAAGGCCAGGATAAACGCTATGATAAAGCCTACGATTAGGAGCCATAGATACTCTGTCAGAGCCACTTGAGCGGCAAGGGTGGTCAAAATCGTTACCGTGGCCAGAGTTGTTGACACCATTGTGCGTAGATAGTTTTCAAGTTATACAGGGAAAAAAAAAAACCTTCACAATCTTACAGGGAAGAGAACCAAATATGTATAAATAATTTAAGCAGCAGCACACTGGATATTATAATCCCCAGAAAATTGAGGTACTAGTGTTTCTAAATCTGTTTTCTTCCTCAGACCTACCTTCGCCCTTTCGCTATACCAGCAAATCAAAGCAATGCAGACACCAGAGAGAGAATCTGCACTGCTCTGCTCTAAACTGATGTGTAACGTTAAGGGAGAGGGTGGAGTGAGGGCCTATTGCTATCCTCTGAATAGACTAGATCTGTTACAGTTTGTTTTGGCTTGGGCAATTAGGCAGACATAGCGGACATCCATTGTGCAACAGACACGGTGGGTGAATGGTAGCTCATTCCTGAAAAAAAAAAGAGAGGAGAAAGTGGGAAGGTTCCCGTGTTACGCAACAATTTCACTGCAGTGGGGCCAGAACTTGGACATAAGTCTATTACACACTAAAGCAGTACTTTTTTTTGCATATAGCAGAGCTGAAGGTCTCTAGAAAACTCTTTCACTGTACAAAAAAGGGGGCGCATCGAGAACAGACAGAATGCATACATGCATGATCATACAACAAAACTCTTTAAAGTACATCTATTCACCATATGGCATCTGCTTATGCATTAACTAAAAACGATGGCTTTTTGGCTACAATAATCAAGCCAATACGTTCAAGGTCACAATATGTAACGTTAGCACTACAAAAAAACAGTGATCAAAGTCAATCGGGCCACTTTGTTTTACAAGCCCGAAAAGGCAGCGCTTTGATTAATATTTTAAGCTCTGTGACAACAAACAGCGACTGCTATTGAAATTAAGCAGTCAGCGCATCGGTGTCATGTGGCTTTCCAGTACATTCCTGCAATGCAGCCTTTATTGGCAAAGAAACGCAGAAAATAAATGAAGAAATGCGGCTGACTGTCACTAGGGCTGTTTGAACCAGTTCTCCCCGCTCGCGCTAGACACGCACTTCCTCGCTAACGTTAGCTATGAGGAACCAAATTACTCGAGAACAACCATTAAAACGACCGCTTTAAGCAGTTACAATTCGTTGATATTAATGGAAAATAAAATCTTACACTATTTTAATATAAAAATTTTGTAGGGTTTTTTAGGTTAACAAGGCGATAACCATCTTTTCAGAGCTCGCCGGCTCCGCACTACACGTGTCGTCATTCATTCACACCCGCTAAAAGCTAATATAACGTTATTGATCAGGACCGTTTTTATTAAAATACCAAAATAACCCCAAAAATAAATCCTTTATACATAAAACAACATGTATCCGTGACACAGTGTTGTTAACTAACCGTAAAGAGACCTTTGCATTTTTTTCTACGTTTAAACATCGCGAGTCAGCTGACAAAGCCATGAGCTCGCGCTCATTCTAACCGTTCAAATAAACCAAAGGAAAAACGTCGATGATAAAGTAAGACAAATGTCACTCACTGCCAACTGGAATAAGAAAAAAATATTTTTACTCACCACTCAAAGAAAACCGTCGATAAATGTCGATTTAGATATTTTTGACACTAGCCCGCCCAGTCAACTTCCCGTAGCCGCTTTCCGCGCGCGCGGGGTAAGACACAGTAAATACACTCGCTCTTTCCTAAGGACTAATGTCGGGTAAATGAAGTAAATTCAAAACTTAAGACTACAAACAAGACACTGCTAGCTGTATTAAGCTCCTGAATCAATGAAAAAATCTCAATAAACCGCTTTCAGCCGGCTCCAGATGATGAGTTCCTGCTTGTCCACGCAAGACATATATCATCCGCCTGCGAGGGCGGGGCCGTCTTTTGTGGATAGCAGAGCTGGATAGTGACGTTAAACGACGAACTCCGCCCTCTTGCCTTATTTGGCGATGGTAGTAAAAAAAAAAAAAAGATTATTTACTTAACCTTAGACTTGTCGACCATTACTTCTACTCTGTAACTAAACAATCTGGAAAATGCTAAATATGTAGAATCCAGGGATTTCAAATAGAATGTTCTTTTTGTAGGCTAAATGTAATTGAGTAATTTGTTTTGGAATTTCATAATTGATTTGGAATTTTATTTTTTTTATGTGAGAAGTAAAATAAGACCATATATGAAAAGAAAAAAAAAAAAGATTTAGAAATGGAGAACATATATATTCAGAAATGTGCTGTTCACAAACATCTAAATGAGTCTGTTTCTTTAATACAGTCTCTTAATTATTAAAGAACGGGACGAAGTACAGTCATTGTGTATAAATAAAGATAAAACTGAATTGTTGTCCTAAACCTAAATTGGTGTCTGTTGGTGATTATTAATAGTCATGTGCTGTACTGTCAGATTTCAAAGGCGTTTCTTGTTTCCCGTATTTGTATCCCCTGTGACTCTAATTTTCTCCAGTTCCTCTCGTGGGTTATCGGAAGTCATGGGATAGACTGAGATGAAACTCTATGAAGGTGATGCTTCAATTCCTGCAAGCTGTGCTATAACTCCACCATGTGGCCACAGAAAAAAAGTGATTTCAATGGAGTATTTCTCCAGTATTTACGTGCTTCAGATAGGACCAGTGTTGGGCTACTCAAAAAAATTTAATTTATTAGTCATTACTAGGTATTCCTTTCAAAAGTAATATTATTACATTGCTTACTACTTTCTGGCAACCATAATTAGTTATGCTAGTTGCATTACTTTTCTTTCATGCCCCACAGAATTTGTAATTGCGTATCTTCCCCAAATATTCCTCTAAAATGTTACTAACAATATATTTCTGCCTCATCATTTTATCAAAATCCACAGTAGATCACAGTCAGAAGTTATTACAAACGCTCAATGGCGATTGATATTAACGTTTTAAGTAAAAGTGTTGTATTGTTCTCATTGTGTTATATTTCATAATGTATTTTATCAAAAGAATTCACATAAGTTCATAAGAAAATGTTTCGTTTTCTAAACACAATTTATATCAGAATCAGAGGGATGTGGGTGGGCAAGCCATGTAATGCCAGAGTAATGCCACGACTTATAAGTGTTTAGATCATCTTCTCTCCTGACAAAATCAGTGTAATGCCAATATTTCCATTCGCTGAATGTAAGCTTTTCCATATTCCAAGCTTGCCTCACTGGTGACTTCATGTGCATGTGCAAGTCATGAAAATTATGAATATAAGTCTAGGAATTATTGGATTGTTCCAATCAGTAGGTGATGGGGCATCAAAAGTAACTAAGTAACGAGCTGTTTTATGGATGGTAACTAATATTATTACTGAAATCTTATTAGTAATTAGTTACACTACTAGTTATGCAAAAAGTAATATTATTACTGTAACTATTTACTAGTAACTAGTTACTGCCTAACACTGGATAGGACATTTATTGCCCATTTGAACTAATAAAGACAGGAATCAATAATGGGATCAATATAGATAAAAAGTGAACATCGTTACAGGACGGAGTAGACACGTGGTAAATCTGTTTAACCTTATAGTTGTAGAGGACCTTTACCATGGGTTGACTTAAGGTGAGGCTTGTGAACATGATGGTTGATCTAGGGTGGCGACCAACGAAGACAGACAGCCTTATTACCCTATTAGAATGAGAGGCGCATCCTCGACGTAAGAGACAGCCAATAGAAACCCGTAAAAACGGAGAAGGGCGTGGTCAATAGTCAGTTTGACGCAACTCGCACTCCACTAGAGAGGTGTGAGGGCATGAAGCTAACGCAGGAGGATTAAAGTAAGATTAATTTAACGACAGGAATACGAAAAACAGTTTAGCTGTCATAAAACACTGGGTATGACACACCGTTGAAAACATTCGAGTTGTTTTCGTTGATTTAATCGCAGTTTGCTCGTGGTCGCATGTCATTGAATGTTGGCTAGCTACGTTAGTCAGTTGATCTGTTATAGCAGTTGTTCGCTAATGTCGAACTGTTTGTTTATCTTGTAAATTACTATGATAGCGTCTCATAATATGAGATTACAATACGAAAAAAAATAATTGATTATGCTCTCGTGCATTTTAGTTGTCCATTAAAACCTGTCGTTAACTATTTTGCAAGATAATCGCTAGTGCATGTCAACTTGACATTGCGTTGCGCTTGTCTCAGTCCTATAAATACATGGGAACTAATTTGTATAGTAAATCTTTGTTTTTTAGCTAATTCAAGGCGCATTAAAGTGCACTTCAAAGTCAAATCGAGAAATCATCGAGTCGAGGTTCTAGAAACAAAGATGTTTCCTTCCGTCCAACATCGCCCCGTGTGCAATATAGGGGCCAGAGCTGTCCGACTGCAAAGCTTTAGCACTTTTAAACAAAGTGGTGCGTTAAATAGCAAATCGTGGAATTTGTCGTGGCTGGGTGAGCGCGTGGGCCTGCTGGTGTCATGGCTCCAAAAAGCAGGAAGGGGAACGAACAAGTTGGCCTCTGACAAAAAGAAGAAGGAGAGACTGTTGTCTATATTCGCCAACCATTGTAGTTTTGTGACGGGCCAGAGGCTGAGAAGGGCCTTTCAGATAGGAGAGCTGTACTCAAACCTGTACTCTGAGAGGAGCAGGTGGACACTCGTGAGCAACATATGGAGGCGCCTGCAGAGTAAACACGCTCCCACTGGAAAACTCATTGCAGCACTGGCTGGGGTCTTCATGTGGGAAGACGAGAAGGTTAGAGATGATGAGCTGAGAAGGTACTTTCCTCATTTCTGGACCGTTTATATGGTGCTATTTGTAATTTTGGAAACAGTACACAGCTATTATCTGATATTAAGTGTTTACTGTCAAATGGGTCTTAGCTGTGCAAGTCATAGTGGAGTGCCTCTCCCTTCTGTTAACCAATCAGAAACGCTCTCTAGTTGTCAATCACTTTTCACTGTTCAGGTGTTATGACATCGGATTGGCTGTTAGAGGGCGTGGTTTTGATGAGAGGCGTAATTTAGCCAAATGTTATATGAACTTATTTTTAACACGTTTGGTATCATTTTATCTTCTTGTGTATGCATTTGTGGTTAAGTCAACTTGTTTGAACTTGTGCTTTAGGTGTGCATGGGAGCTGCAGGCACTGGATTTGGTGAAAAGCCAGAATGTGAACCCGAAGACAGCCGTGCATGCGGATCCAGGCTGGGAGGTGGTGGTGGAGAAGAAAAGCTTCAGAGTTTGGAGGAGACCCATCCAGGGTAGCCATCTTTTTGAATACAGAGGTACGTTTTAAATTATAATAGCATGTATTTATTGTGTCCTTCATTAGTAATAAATACATTTTTGTAAATTCATATGAGACTTGTGAAAATTGTATCTTTGCAATGGCACATGCACTTTGAAGGACCCCTTCATATCGAATTTAACTGATCATTATAGTGACTGTTTGTCCAGTCCTGTTCAAACAATGGATTTACATGACTGGTTCTCTCTTTACAGTGTTTGGTTCATATACAGACGTCACCCCCCGGCAATTCTTCAATGTTCAGGTACTAAATAGAGTTAATATTAAACTCCAATTATTACAGCAAGACAAAGTAAAACTACATCCGTTCAAGTTTCCATAGCCTTACGTGCAGGGTTGCCAACAAGTGCTGGGTATCGATTCAGATGTCCCGATTCGATT
>SCHK01330265.1:7898-18602 GCA_004124795.1 Poropuntius huangchuchieni
GTATGCAGTGATTGGCAAACTGAGTAAATACTAAATGAAAATTAGCTTATACTTCTAAACTCTCTCAGACTTACCAGTTTCTGGAGAGAGTCAATCAAATTCTGCAGGTCAATGTCTTCCCTGTAGGCCTTTACATTGGCCAAAAAGAAATCATTGATCCATTCCCTAACTTGGCCCTGGAATACAAACGCCAACACCGCAGCCGTCAACTCCAGGAAGAAGATGAAACCAATGACTCCAGAGAACTGTAAGACAAGGTCAAGAAATAAGGTGAAAAATCAAAAAGCAGCATTTGACAGTATAATAGAATTTGTTCATTTTTATGTTTGGAAACTGTTTGCATTAACACATTACAGAGTTCTTGTCTTGTACAAATCTGGCACTGCTAGGCGTGCAAAAACGTCCTTTGGAGACTTCTTTATTTAGAACTGACCAACATATGTGATGGCCTCAGTATCACATCGAAAGTACTTACAAACTTAAGGAGGCAGATGTTTTCCCTGAGAGCTCCAACACACCCAGCAAATCCCAAAATGAAAGTGACTGTGCCCACAACAAGCACCCCCCAAACTGGGTCAAAACCATGTAGACGTGTAACTTGTGTCAGATCTGATAAAACACCCTGTGGGCAAATCAAGACGCAAACAATTTACACTGGTTGTTTTTCCCTGAGCCACTAAAACACATTCACAGCTACATTTTTTTTTTTTTTTTCCAAAAGTTTGAAGGCTGTATTTATGGGAACACAAATACAGTAAAATGTTAATATTGTAAAATATAATATAAAATATTACTGACCAAGACTTTTAACAGTGGTGTAAGTAGGTAGTTATGCAGTTTAGATCACTGCATTTTTTTTTTGTTGATAATATCAAATAACTGATATAGGAAGTTTCACAAGTGTCTACTTACCTTTTCACTCCAGGCCCAGAAGCCAATTGCAATGAATGCTGATCCAGCTAGCTGAGAACCAGAAGAGGTTTAGGAGAAATTAAATGATTAAATGTTGCATCAGAATAGTCAAGTTCAGACAAAACAACTGAGTGTGTGGTTAAAACAGATGATGCAGATGTGAATAATGTCTAGAACACCAAGAAATTAGACAAAAGCAACACTGTTTGCAATAACAAATTTTAAATACACTACTATTCAAAAGCTTGGGGTTCGCAAGATTAATATCTTTTAATTTAAACCAAATATTAATAACCACAAACTTTTGAATAGTAGTGTGTACAATGCTTGAACCTACTAAAGATAAAAAGCTTTGAAAGTATGGTTAGGACTTATAAAGTATGGTGTTAAGACTTATAATCTTATGTAAAACAGGTCATGAAGAAGAAACAGGAAAAAAAAAAACGTTAAAAGCTGTTATCTCAGAATCCTCCCATGCTTCCCATAGAGAAGACCACAAGCTGCTGCAGCAATATGCTAGAGTTTATCTGTTTCCTGTTGACTTAAATATGAAAACCTGAACGTCATCAGGCTGACTTTTTCTCTTGATATAAAGTGTCAGCTGTGGGTGTTCACTTACTGTGAAATGACCCACCCAGTAATGAAAACACAGTCAGAATGTATGAAACATCTGTTCACACAGTGTGAAACTAAGTGGAACAAATACATGAAATGTTGGGCTGGTCTACAGATCATGTCATCTAAAAAGAGTGGCAGAAATTACTTTATCTAATGTTAGAACTGGAAGGGTGGCCGTTTAAACATGATCTGTAGTGAAAAACATATCAAACATCAACTTACCCAAAAGATAATGTTGTAGCTGAACATGAGGTATTTGTAGCAACAGCTGACCTCTGCATTTTCATATCTGTAATAGTGCATCTTCTTCTGTAACATAAAGAGAAAGAACACTGGAGATTACCACATTAAAACATCTAGACAGAACTTTATCACATATTGTAACTTAAAATGGGTACTAACAGAAGTTGAAATGCATTTAGATGTCACATGTCAACCAAATTGCATCACATCCTCAAGATTCAACAATTGCACAAGATGTTTAATTACAAAATTCACAGTTCACCACGTCAAGTCGATGCCAGTAATACAGGCCAGAGTCTATAGTTCACTTCCTGTGTGCGTATATAGAAAGAAAAAACTTCCCTAAAAGTGTGTTAAAGGTTTTTTAAGCAAATAATCCCTCCTTGCTGACTTAAACACATACAGCTGTCAGCATATATATATATATAAAATGTGTGTGTGTTTAATCTAATATTAACTTTCCATGCAGGCAAAAGTTTACATATTTCTATGTAGACCCCAAAGTGGGGTTCATGAGAGAACTGCAGGTAGTTTATACTTCAATAAAAATTGATTTAAAATAATATTAATTTAAAATAATGTGTATGAATGTAAAATTTATATAAATCATTTAAAAATAAAATCTGTAAAAGTGTTAATATTTTATGTTTACTGGCATGTCATGTAATAATAATAATTATTATTATATAAAAAGCTATATGGGTTTATTGAAATTCTGCTTCAGTTATTTGTAAACATGTCTCGCAAAAAATAAATAAATAAATAAACAGCAGGACTTTGTAAAACTACCAATAAAAACAGCTGGTTAAACATAAAAATTCCTATTTGCATTACCTGACAAGCGGTACCAACAGCTGCAAACCAGCGAAGATGTTTCTGTTACTCTGGGGCAGAAGTTCCGTGTGTACGATTGTTTTCTTTTTATTATCACATCAGGTATGGCTTTGGAATATTTTAATGCCCCAGAGACAATTTACAATGAAACATATCCATCCGGTAATGAAATATCGTAAGCGAATACACACAAGATGGCTCACAAGCTCTGCCCACACTACTTCTTCCTCTTACTAGTTAGCCAAATGGCTAGTTGATTAGCAAAGTTGTCAGCTCACTTTGTAAAACCAGCTGCCAAGGCAACTCTCAGTCTTCCGCATTATTTAATATTCTCGTTTAGGAGATTTTACATAGTTAACCCAGGGAACACCGTCAGTACTTTGATAATATAAATTATTTTTCTTCGATAAAAGCGAGAACAATGACAACAGCTAAGATATCACAATATGGCTAACCAGCAAACTTTACCACCTCACAACTTGTCAAAACATATAATTTACTCACAATTACCTACTTATCACAAATATACTAATATATAAAATCTTTACAACGACAAGTTAAGCAAAGCAGCAGTTTAATTTATTTACGAGAGAGGAGAGTGCGCGAGCGCGCCGTATCTCTGCGTAAAAACGCAATGCTCCACAATTCACGTCCGTTTACGTATTTACAATTCAAAAGCACAAAGTAACGTTAGTCTATTGACAAAAGATTTCATTCCGTGTTAGGAAATATAAATAAATAAGCAGTTATAATATGCAATCAAAAAAGGCTTACCTCTTTGTTTATGTCACACAATGCCTCCGCCTAGTAGGCTACTTACAGTTTAAAAAAAAAACTCTGAAACACCACCCACCACACACACGAATTCAAGACTTTGCGTGTGAGTGTGAGAAAGCATCAGGGAAGCACACACCCGGTGCTCCTTGCATTCATCTCATGAGAGTAATGATCACTCATTTCAAAACGCAACCGAATCTCTTTCACGATTATTCACTGGGGATTCGCTTATCTTAATCATTTTGTTAGACAAGCATATACTGAGTACTGAAGACAAGCAGCATTTTATAAATATCTAGTGTTTAATTTGAATCACTTTTTTGTTTTATTTTTATATTTTGTTTTAATCTAGTTTTTTTTTTTTAAATTAAACGGAAACAACAACAATAATAATAAAAATGTTGTAATATCTCCTATAAATATATTTCTACTTTATGCATGCAATTCAGATTCAGGTTAATCCTGCCACATCAGCTGCTGTGCTATAAATTAGGGGAAAAAAACATAAGGTTACACGTCTTACCTTGCTGTAATACACAGAGTAACAACTGTACTTGGAAGCAGTATGAGACACATCAAATGTAGTCTCTTCAAGAGGAAAAGAAGAACCACAAGAACCATTTCCTCCTTCTTGTTTATTGTTTTGAAGTGTTGTTTGAATGAAAATGTTGAAAGACAAACATCCCCAAAATCACACATCCTGCTGTAAGAAACCAAAGCATGTGACACAAAATAGTAACAAAACTGGGATCACAGAACACACAATGGAAGAAAAACAGATCAGTACATCTTTTATTCAGTTAAAATACACTTTACACTTTATTTCTGTAAATGATTATGGGTTTAATAAATGTACACATTTTAAAAACAGAGAATGTGCAATACCAGTCCATTCTTACACCCAAACCAGCATGTATTGTGTAAGGAGTGAAGACGTAAAGTTTCTGGTTTATGTCAGAGTTTGTTGATCGTGCTTTTGGCAAATTCTTCTACAGTCAAAATGCTTTCAGCTGGATGCACCATGACTTATGTTGTTCTGAAATAGACAGGAATGTTTCTAAAGAAGGGAGTAGAGACATGAAAATCTACGGGAAGGGAAAGTGCTGTTGGCAAGTGTATAAGGACTGTAGATGGAAAAAGAGTGTGGAGATATCTCCAACAGATAATAGAGACATATTTCAGTTACAACCAGGGAATTGCGAAACCACATCAAAAGCCCTTGTTCATACTCCTACAATCCAGATGTGAAACCATGAGATCTCTGTGCACCATGTGACCTTATATTGTTATTGGGTTCATTCTGGTGTTGTTGTTTTTTTAATAATTTTTAATGTTTTTTATTTGTACATTAACAATCCAAAAGTACAATAAATATATCTTAATCATGCAAGTCTTTATACTACAGTACAAAACCCAATTAGTGCTAGTTCCACCCTTCTTCAAACCAATCACACCTGTTGTTTGATCAAAGAGCTGAAAGCAGGTCTTGCTCATTTTATGCAAATCACTTATCTCCTCTTCCTGTAACATTACTCTTTCTAAAAACACCACCACCCCATACAAATAAAAATGTAATAATGTAAAAGCAATGTAAAAGCAGCCAGTGCATGTAGATTACCAGAGCTATTGATAAGAGATCAATATTTATTAGTTTATTATGTATCTTTTGAATGCTTTCTTCTATAACGACATTCAACATTTGTATTATGTTATTGCCTTTTGTGTTGTTGTTTTGTTTTGTTTTTTGGAGGGGGGAGGGTTGTTATGTTGAACATACAATAAAGTGACAAATAAAAAGTATTTAAAAAGTAATACAGAATTATTGTTTAGAACCTTTTTTGGTCATTTTTTATTGTCTTAAACCTGAAACCAAATAAAAGTGGAGAAAACCGCTTGTGTTGAGTCTGTATGTTGCTCGGACACACTTTCTGATTTGCGTCAGAAAAGTGATAGTATTGACTATAAACAGCCGTGAAGAGTCTGCCTGAAGAGACTAATATCTCACATTTTTTATGGATGACAGGCCCATTTCACCCCTCATTAATCAAACACACCCACTTTGATAGTTGAGACTGAGTATCATTCTGCTGTAGTCTGAATCCCATCAAGCTTGATTGTTAATTTATGATTAAAAAAACACAAATGTTTGTCACATTTTTGTCATAGAATATTCACAGTGAGGTTTTTTTTTTTTTTGGAAAGAAATGAATACTTGTATTTTGCAGGAAAACATTAAATCGATTAAACGTAACAATAAAGACATTTATGATGTTAGAATTTTTAACTTATTTATTTAAAATCTGCAAAAAAAAAAAGTAAGAGTTTCCAGAAAAATATCAAGCAGAACAATTGTTTCTTGAGCAGCAAATTAGCATATTAAAATGATTTCTGAAGGATCATGTGACACTGAAGATTGGAATAATTGCTGAAAATTCTCAGCTTTGCTATCACAGGAATAAATTGCAATAAAATATTAAAAATATAAAATAAAAATTTAAAAAAATTAAATAAATAATAATAATAATATTATGTGTAATAAAATTTCACTTTACTATTTTTAGTGTATTTTTAATCAAATAACTAAAAATGGTAGTGTATACATTTGATTCAAAACAGAAAAGCAATAGTATCAAGCAGAAATATTTCACCTCATGGATGACAGAAACTTGACTTGAGTTGAGCAACATTACTCAGAATCTAGCTTGATGATTATCAATGTTTTCATTGAATGCACTGAGGTCATTTAAAGTAAAAAAAAAAAAAATGATAGCAACACATGCAGAACAACTGCATACAAATCAGACATTTGAAAGAACATACAAGGAAAAACATCTTTATTTAAATGCAAGTGCACCAATTAAATGAAGTCAATAAAGATGTCTGTAGCTGCATAATCATACTTTTACAACGATCATTAAATAAATAGCAAAAATGAAGATAAATAAGATCAAAGCCCATTTAATTAAAACATCTGAAATCTCTCAAGTTCTTACTTTCAGATCAGATAAATAATACATTATTGTTCATCCATGTCCTTAGTCAATAAATACATTGAATAAATAGTCATAAATAAATTGCACACAGTAAAATTCATCCATACACATGCTTATCCTCAGACGAGTGGCTGTTTAGTCCTTCACCCTGCCACCAGTCTCCTTGCAGCTCTCCCAGGATCTCCTGTAGGGACAAGGCCGGCAGCTCAGGCAGAGGCCCGTGGTGAATCCTGCTTTCCTGTTGGCTCTCCATCCTCTGAACGTCTGGGTTATCTAAACAGAAAGAGCTGGAAGCTGGAGGAGTGCCCTCCAAACCACCCTCCCAGCAGCCCGAGTCTGGGGTAACAGGGGTCAGCGGCTGAAGACTGTTGTGTTTTTCAGATGGAGAGTAAAAAAAGCCTTGGATGGGGTTGGGATTGCAGCCATAGGCATCAAGATGATATGAACTCCACATGGAGTTCATAGGTGACCTCCTGTCATACCTCACAGCCCAGTTTGAAGGCATCTGATGCTCTGGGCTTAGCAAAGGAGGGCTGCAGTGAGCGTTCATGGCTCTGGCCTGATGGTGTCCGTATGAAGGGGTGCAGTAGCCGGAATCATCACCGACTGACATGGAAGATGGAGTGTCGCATTCATAAAGTCCATCCCTTTCCATTTCTTCCTTAATATGATTGTGGTACGCTGGTGGTGGAGTGCACAAAGGCCTAGTACCTGCACCAGACTCACTGTTGTTGCTGTTAGAAGAGTGTAGCTGAACTGGGGAATCCTGCATTGCGCTATACGGCGATTCAGACTGCCACAGAGGCTTCTTTCCTCCCTTGCATTTCAACGTACGAGCTCTCCTATTCTGGAACCATACCTATCGTGAGCGGAGACATCAAGATAAAGAGGCACAGACTCATAAGAATACAGTTGATAGATTAGACTCAACCATCTAGTGCATACAGATAAGAGCTTCCATGTCTAAAGATTCAAGTTAATCATTGTGAGATGACATCCAGCTATGGTGGCATAGTCAGGATTGTTATCTGTGCCTGGTATGTCTATTGTTTACAGGCTGAACGGTTTCTAAACTAACCAGCAGATAAACACAAAAACGCTTACATCATCTCAGATATTGACAGTGGTATCAGTGACAGCAAACAGTATGTTTTCACATAAGGCCTTATTAGCATATCACTTCACCCGTTTTATGTGTATCTGCTGATTTTGTAAATGCATAAGAGATTCAAACAAGGAGAAAAAGGGGTTGTTTCCTTACATACATAGTTTAAAAAAATTACTGTCATGTTTCAAACATTGTATGATATTTTTTCTCTGTGGAAAATAAAAAATTGTCTCATTGAAACATTTGTTTTAGTTTTTAAAAAGTTGTTTTAGACCCCACTGACTTTCAATATATGGATAAAAATAACTTAAACATTCTTCAACATATACAATTCTTCAAAAATCACTTTAAACTCTAATGAATTGCGTGTGTTTTTATATGTAACGTAACTCACCTGTATGCGAGACTCTGGCAGGCCTGTAGTTTGGGAGAGACTTTCTCGGAGGCTGATTCCTGGGTAAGGGTCTGTCTCAAATGTGGCACGAAGGAGCTCAACGTGTTCCTTTGAGAAACTTGTTCTCTTCCTGCGACTTGCACTTCTTGCTACAGTACTGCTTCCAGATATTTTAACAGATGCATCTGAAAAAGAAGATACAAATGAATGTGAAGCTAAACATAGTGCCATCCTGTTTCTCATTCTTCAGTGAAAACTAAACTGCACAAACTTAATATTAGAAACACAACATTAATGTATGAATACATCTTTACAATAATAATATATGCAGCAGGAAAAACTGTAACAGTGCCTGATGTTTGTTTTGAGATTGACAAGCTTGGAAAATAAGCTTTTTCTTATGAGATCTTGCATATTAAATTCAGCAAAATTTTCACTATTCAGTAAAGCTTACCAATACTGTTGTCTTTCCACATGTTGGGTCTTTACTGCTGAATCCTGGAAGCCAAAGGGGTCATAGGATTCTCAGGCTGCCAGTGAAGGTCCTTTGTGTTTGATGCTCCTCAGGGATATGATTTCTGACCCCTTCAGCACTGTTTTATACCTGTGCCCTCTAGTCCCTATCCCATGACCCCCCTTTCACCCCCACCTCCCCCATTTGGAAGTGCTTATTATGTATGAAATGGGAATGGCATGAGGGACACTGTTTGAAGGCCAGCCCAAGACATTAAGCATTCAAAAACATCTTTGTCAAAAAAGTAATATTTTTGACTTTGTCTAAGCACTGTAGAGCATTTAAAAGCTTTCTTTTCAAATATCTTTTCAAACTCAAAAACCTTGAAAGAAGAAATCTTAAAAGTTCAGTTGCTGCCTTAAATTGTTAAGTATAACCAGCTTGGTTGTAAAAGTCATTTAAACTTAAATTACATTAAACCACGTTTAATTTAATATAATTTGCCATCATATCATTTATCATTTCATATCATCATATCATATTTTACATATCATATTAATTTTATTGCTTGGTTGGTTATGCATTGCATTTACCATTTTAAACATTAAAACTTTATATTTTTCTAAGGTAAGTGATTTTAAAAAATAAAAAAAAGATCAAAAGTTAAACATAATTTGAAAATCAAATTAATTAATATTAATATTCTTAATATTTTATTATATATTTTTATATACTAAGGCTAAAAATAGACACAGACTGTATGCTAATACAGAAAGATTGTTTTGGCACATTAATCAAACATACTGTATAGAATTACACTGGAAAAGTGTGTAAATGGATGGTAACTTTTCCTTAACTGCTTTCTATTCAAGCACTGTAATCAATAAAACAATAGACTCAAGAAAATATTAACTAACTAAGACATTAACAACATGCTTAACATAAGTTCAAGCAAAAGGCTGTGAATTGATATCTCTTTGTGTCAACTGATCTCTTTTCAGATGGAACATAAAAGAAACATGTTTGGAAGCCAAGGAAAACAAGGAGAGCGATTTGTGGAATGATTAATAGGACAGTTTGCATGTGTGAGTATTGTCACTCCTTCTCTCTGCTCCAGAGGATCCGGAGGGGATAACAGTCGTTTCAAAGTCAAGGTGGCTGTCAAGCTTGTCAATGCAGATGAGCTTTTTAGATGTGCTGTTGAATTAAGCCAGGCTAAAGCAAACTGAACCCTACAATCACAAAGGGACCTTTCAGTCTAACATGAAATATAATACTGTGTAGATGATCAGTTCAATTTGATGGTTTGCCAGGATGAATCGATAAATAATGTCCATATCTGACTAGATAAATATACCATTTATAAATTACGGCATCTGGTTAGCTACCAGAAATTAAGTGAAGTCCAGGTTTATCATCTGATCTTTTTTTGTTTGTTTGTTTGTTTTTTTGCATTCTTAGATTTATTAATAAAGGTTGCTGAATAAAATTTATATGTAAACGATGCAAGATCTCGAAGGTTTTTTAAATAGTTTGGCAAGACTGCATTGTATGTATCATTGAAGTTTTTTTTGCAGTTGTTGTTGTTTTTTCTTTATCAGAATAGAAGTAGCATTACATCCCCCCATTAATCAAACACACCCTCTTAGCCGATACTGCATTCTGCTGCAGTCTAAATCCAATCAATTTATGTTATTTTAAGATAAATGTGCAAATCCGAGAGATTTCGTTTTGTCTTGTATACAATAACCTGAAAACTTTACTTTTGTACACACTATGTTTAACGGTTCTTAATTGGCATATGGTTCCATAAAGAACCTTTAACATTCATGGAATCCCTGCATTGTACAAAAGGTTCTTTATACTTTTAAAATCGTCTTCAGATTATTTAAATACTATTCGAACTAAGAATTTCCTCATTTGAAACTTGATCTTTTTGGACTTCTGCTCTATACCTGGAACAGTAGGTGGCAGCATTGAGCTTTAATAGCATTTACTGCGACTTAATAGCATTTAATAGCATACTGTGACATGATGCGTTGTAGATGCATTCAGACATTATAGATGACATTTTATAGCAGTTGATTTTAGGGAATAAAATAATTGCTGGCTTTTTACCTGTAAGAGGAGGATGTCTCTAAAAAATGTTACCTCTGATATAACTACATAGCTAGAATAATTCAGGTGAACATGTACTACATTGCGTTTAGAACAGGGATTACGTGTTTTGCAGTCCAAAACTTGGAAATTAGTTAATCATAAACTTTGGTTGTCACAAAGTTTATTTTCTGCAATAATCCTAAATCCTAGGTTTCTGTCAAGGGAACCAGAGTAATGTTAAAGGAACACTCCACTTTTTTTGGAAATAGGC
>SCHK01330347.1:0-15686 GCA_004124795.1 Poropuntius huangchuchieni
ACTTGAAGCTCTTCCAAAAGGAAATTCTTCAGGTGTTTTATAATTAGTTGTGCTTTAGTATTGCTGACAACCATGTCATTCACACTATCCTAGAGTGAAGGGATCCAAGAGCAAGTTATTGACCATGGTGTTCTGGCTTTTTTCAAGTGGCACTTGGCTCTGTGAAACATGTAGATGTGTGTCTGTTGGGCAAACTGATGGTGGAGCTGTTTCACAACTGCTCCATAGTCGTATACTGCAGTGATACCCAACCACATTCCAGGAACACATCCAACACTGCAAATTTTGCATGTCTCAAACACACATGATTCAGGCCATCAGCTCATTAGTAGAAACTCTTAGACCTGAAATGGGTGTGTCAAAATGAACATGGAACCAGGAACATGGTTCGGAGCCACTGAAGACCTGGTTTGTATTGTTGATCTTCAAGAGTTTCACAGACGCTCTGCAGCTATTCCTGTTTGAAGTTTCCCCAGCTTTCATTTCCTTTGTTCAGCAGAGTCAGGTAATAGTGGGTACCCTAAAATTGGTGTCTTTAGGGGGTCTTGCATGTAAGCGAGAGACTAGAACGGGGCAGAAAGCATCCCAGCCGGCACCCAGGAGCTGGCAGGGATGATCAGACCAGTGGACGATGGCCAAGTCTGTTGAAAAACAGATTCGCCTCATTAGCCCGGGTGAATGCTCAAATGTAGGCCCTTAGATACAACAAACCATTGAATGAAGAAGGAACAGACGTTTGCCCACAGTACACATATACAGACAGGTTATAAAAATAACTAATATACGATGGAAACGGTCCTGTTCACACTCACAGAGCATGGATTTCTGTCTGAAATTCTGGATGACAATTAGAATTGCATATTTATCAAAGGTTATAACAACATACGTCAGTGTATGTTTATTACAGAGTTCCAATGTTATTTTTTCACGTTCTACCATATTTCACGCATGGCTGTACGTGTATTGTCATAATAGTCAGCTGGCCTTATATTTGAGGTTGAGTCGCTCAGTGAGAGTGTTGACATGTTTGAAAATGTGCACCGATATAAATATGACAAGTTGTCCTTTGGAATCAAATTGTTTTCGAATGTTTTCATTTTTTCAATCAAGGTTAAGAGTGGTCATTGACTTCATGTTGTTATATAGTCCAGCAGCCAATTTTGAGAACGCTGTTATTTCCCTATGGAGATGGAGCTTTCATAAAAACATGTTGACCTTTTATAGCCACTAGGAGATCTTTATTTTCCATAAACTCCCTGGACGCTTTTACGATTCACTCCAGGCTGTATCTCAGAACAGAAAACATCTTATTCTTCATCTATAATCTTGACATAATTGTACACTGAAAATCAGAATTAAAAGTTTTCCCTGAATGGCTAAACGTCCACTGGGCGTTTATGCAGAGGGATATTCATGTGACATGAGAGATTAAAGCGTATTTTTGTCACCACCAACATGACAAAATGGTAGGTTAGAATTATAATCATACTCCCTGCCTAAATATAGCAGTTTAAGCATATAGACTCCTTTCATTCCTGTTCTCGAGGCATCATGACTTCTAGAAGAAATATTTATAACTGATTCGGGGGGAATGAAAATATTGGAAGGTTTATTGGAAGACTTTTTACAAAATATGGATGCCATAGAAAATGATATGTACTCTCTAATTGTAGGCTTCGAGCCAAATGTTCCCACGATAAAGAGGTTTTAGATGCCAAGTTTATGAGCAGGAAATGCTCAACCACACGGTTTATTACAGTATTACACAGAATAATAATGTGATGTTTAATGACGTTCTTGAGGTTTGCATTGGTTTTTAACTATAAACCATTTTATTAAGCTTCAAATCTGCTAGAATTCGAAGAGTGCCAAAATATTGCATAGGTCATTTGAGATAGTTTTATTTCTGTTATGAAGGAAGACTGGCAGATTTACGTTGTGATGCAACAGATATAAATAACAGATACATAAATGGCTTAAAACTTGAAATCTTGGCATCTGGGGACATTTTAGTCTATTGCTGTTCCTAGGTGACATTTGAAAATCTTGATATTTAAATTTCATCCTTAAAAGCTAAAGGTTATTTCACATTTAGATATATTTTATACATTCTTTCAGATATCAAGTTCACATTTTTGTATTTTTATAACCTATATGTTGGTGTCATCTGCAAATAAATAACCTAAACCATTTACCTTGTTATTATATTTGAGAGGCCTGAGTCTTGGCACATCATGATTGAATCATCTGGCTATTTGTTATTTCATAGACACTCAATCCTAATCAATTTACAGCACACTTACAACATCAACAGCTGTCCTGGAGCAATCCGAGGATAAGTGCTTTGCTCAAATTTGAAAAGGGATTGAATGGGGTGCCACTTGCCAGCCCAAATCTTTAACTGCAGCGCTGTGTGTACATAAAGATCCAGTCTGCAGTGCTTGTCATCATATGAAAAGTAGGTCATTCAAGTGTTTCCTTGGAAGTGCAGCAGTGTTTCTAAATCTGCCTCGTCCTTTATTCAAATTATTAGACGGCTCAAAAACATTTTGGATCTCAGGTCAAATTTTAATGAGTTGTTTAAAACTGAAGAACCTAGTTCGTAGCTTGTATTATTCATTACAGGCTATTGATAACTTAAAGCATTTTTTATATATACATTAGTTGGCTTTTTTCCACAGGTTTTAAAAGACACCCAGAAGACCTATTTTGATGAATAAAAGAATGTCACTATCGGCCATCTAAAATCAGTCATCAGACAGCTATTGCAGGGACCAGCGCTGCTCATCTTGAAATCTCTGAAGGGCTCTTTCAAATATTTAAACTAAATCTCATTGAGATTCCAGCAGACATCCAGCATTGAAGTGTAAAACTGCTTTCATTCCAGTGGATTTTTTTTCCCCTGAAGCTTTTATTAAGCATCACACTTGGGTTCAGCAATGGTCCTGACACCCAGGACAGTAACTAAAGGGGTGAAAGGTGGGAATGATTCTGGAGCACTGGTTCTCAACCAGGGGTATTCTGCAAATTTCTAGAGGGCCCCAATAAGTCAAAATTTAATTTAAATTTAGTTGCATTAACATAATCTTAAAGAAATAGTTGACCACAAAATGAAAATTTGCTGAAAATGTACTCACCCTCAGGCTATCAGATAAAATTTAGAAAAATGTTGCATTATATCAATTTATGGATCTCTGCAGTGAATGGGTGCCGTCAGAATAAGAATTTAAATCTAGCACTTTTTTGTTGTAGTGTTTTTAATCATTTAAAGTAAGTAAATTTGCTGATATGAATTACAGACATGAATTACAGCATGGTTTACTATTTCGAGACTACTACTAGACTATTAGTTTTTATTTTTCTTAAATATTTATTTATTGTATTTTTGCTTATTATTTTTACATTTAATTATTTGTTTTTTATCATTTGTATTTGTTTTTTAATGTCTATACATTTTTCAAATTTATTTCCATAGTTTACAAAACATTTTATTCAAAAGTTTAGCTTCTTGACACTACCTGCACATAAGCACCAGGGTCCATCAGGCTGGATTTACATTTTGTTGAAAAGGATGCATAATTTACTATCATGTGACCTGTAATAGGCTACTTCACTGCTGACACATAAACTTTTGTTAGATTCTCCAAACCTTTCCACATACGTTTCATTAAATGCATTTTGGTAAATAATTACTTACTAAGTTAAAAAATTAAAACCATTTGCTAAAATTAATAAATTAGTCATCAGTGAACAGCCGGTCAAAAGACGTTCAGTGTGGGCAATCTAAGGCAAGCACTGACACAAATGTACTTTAGCGAAAAGTGAGCATATTTTCATACGACTTCCGTGAAATGAGCATAACTCTATAACAAAATGTGTTTGTCAGGAATCCAGAATGAACCAAACAATGATTCCTCGGCGCATCTTGAGGTAGGCAAACGATGGATGTCTCCACCCCCACCCCTCCTCCGTCCGCGTCTCTGCGGAGCGTGATTGGATTAAAGTCGGTTACCCTTTCCCCTCTAACCCGGTGATGCTGGCTGTTTCCTGCTTCTTCCTCTATCCAACCGCTGCTGCTGGTGATTTCGTGTTAGTTGGGCGCTGTAGCCACAGCGAGACGCAGAACGAGGACGTCAGTGGCTCTTCACGGCACAAACCCCGAGACAGCCACTGTATTATCCCATCCAAAATCACAGCAATGCGCAGGAAATCTAGGGTATTATTATGTTTCGCTGTGCTTTGGGTTCTAGGCATAGCATATTATTTCTATTCGGGGACAACGCTGAGTCGAAAGGTAGGTTTTTCTGTTCGCTTCATGTTGCATGCTGCTGGATCGGTGCTATTATAAGTTGTTTTGGGGTGACTGTGTCGAAATATTTCGTTTGCGGATGAATGAAGAAAAACGGTCACTACGGCGACAGAACCAGCACGTTTAAATAGCCAAAGTCTGCTGAGTGGACTCACAAAGATAGTGTTATCGCTCCGTGCTGTGATTTCTGTGCGAGACTATCAAATAACCGCGTTTGTTTTAACCGAATTCAGAGCCCGCTATGTTGTGCGTGTTTCTAAAAGGCGCATTTATTCCAAAGTCGTTTTTAAAAGCTTTGATGCGCCGATTTTCTTAGGAGCAAGAGGAACGTTAACTCTTGTACAAACAAACAAACATGAGCTTTTCGCTTGTGAATGTTACAGGGTAGTGCTAAAGTCACGATTAATGCATGTGCTTTTCAGTTTTTCAGATTTGTAATTTTTAATTATTTGGCTAATATTTAGTCTGGGACATTTTACTGGTGGTAGGCACTAAGGTTTTTCTCCGTGACTCGAATCTTTTGAATACGTTCACTGAAAGATTCTTTCAGACTTTGTCAGTGACGCTTTATGCAGTTTGCGTCGTTACGCCAGTAGGTGGCGACACAACTGATTATATATGTTTGTGTGTGTTATGAATCGTTGAATCATTCACGATCAAAAAGTTTTATTTTTTATTGCAATTTACGTCTAATCTACTGAATAATGAGATCTATAGACTTTTGTTAAGTCGTCATTAAAGCTGCAGTACGTAACTGTTTTGTATTCAAAACTTAATATAAGCGAGTACATCATGAATCCATTTTCCAAACCGTGTTTTTGGCTTATCCTGAATCAGTACGGTACACCTATAATAAGTTTCTATATTTCGACTATTTCAGACTGCTACTGGTGGAACTGCTGTGGAGTAGCCCGTCATAGACATAAACAGAGAGAAGTAGCTCTGACTACAATGTTCTTCTGCAAGATGCATGCAGTTCTGTTATTAACCGCTAGAAAGCCAAAAGTTACGGACTGCAGCTTTAAGAATATCTGAAGCGGAGTTATATTCAAAACAATTGGTAGTGTGAATGTGCAAAATTTCTGGTGTCAGTTGTTTCCAGTTATTTTAGGTGCACATAGTTTTACTATTTAATGTACTTTGTTATTCTTCTATCTACCTATTGGGCTAATAAATCATACATCTCCCCCATTAACAGGAAATAGCTTATTTCCACATTGAAAATTAAGAATTGTGTTTATGTAGCCTACATAAAGTCCCTTTGCATTTTGGACTGTGCCGTATATCAGACTGTTGTAAAACCACAGAAATTTGTAAACTGTCTGTTGTATAAAGAACCATAATCTTCCAAAAACGACAACAGATTTGCATTTACAGTATGTATGACTGTATCTCAATAATCTTCACTTGACAGTAGTGTGTACATATTGCACTCAGTTTTGAGTGAGGGTGGTGTACCATGAAACCACCCTTTTTAGTAACATACCATCTGTCTCGAAGGAAGTTTGCTGAAATTCCTTTGCTCACAGTCAAATATTCAGCTCGTGTACTTCCCTTTATATTAAATGACACGTACTGTCTTGAGGTTTTGTTGTGTTTCGTGCTTTGTTTCCATAGCTGTCCATCAGCCGCAGTCAGCCAACTCATTTTCTATTGTTAGTGCATTTGATATTGTGATCAAGGCACAATGAGGTGAATGGACCACTGCACATTTGGGAATTGCTCCCTTATGGCACTCTGAATGTACATTACTGAATGTAATGCTATTGTTTGTAGTGTAGCATTGATCATAGTTTGTTGTTCACAAGTCGTTATTGTCCTGTACTGCGGCCCGAAACAGGAAACATTGCATGGCTAGAATAGAAATATACTGGACTTCAAAGACCTTGGTGCTTAGCTAGTTTCTCTACTGGTTTATTGCTGCTTTTATCATATAACCTCATAATGTATGAAGACGGCTGCTTGTGGATTTGTTTTTAAAGCTTCATGTAGTGCAGCATAAGCAAGTGGCTGAACAGCTGGTTAGCGCTCCTTCATCTGGCTCAGGGCACTTCATGTTGAATCATTCTCTACATTGAACGAGACATCGATTCTGCTGTTTGGTGCAGATTGTGTTCCTTTATATCCTTAAAATTACTCAAATTCATTTTATTGAAGATTTTAAATTGACCTGACCTTTGTCTTGTCCTTATGCATTTATTTCTGCGAGAACTCTGCTAGTTACGCAATAGATTTTAAACAGATGTCAAAGATCGTGTCTCAGCGAGGAAATGAGTTTCTGCAACCAGCGAGGGTAGACAGCTGCCCCGGGATGGTGGGGTTGCGCAGATGCTCATCATGGATTCTAGTACCTCAGTTATGCAAGGGTCAGATTCTGAATATTTTCCCTATCAGATTGTTTTTTGGAGTCACGGCTGGACTCGGATGCGGGCGGGATAGGAAAACAAGGGGCTTTTATCTCCACAGAGAAATGCGTTTGATCTGATATCTGCTCCACAACACAATTATTGACATGCTGATTGTTCTGCCCCTGTTGGCAGGATTACAGTGGCGGTGTTGGGATGGGGCCGAACTGCTTTCAGTCACTTGTTCAAATCAAAGCTTGTTAACATCAGGATGAACCAAAGTGCATGACAGATTCGGTCAGCTCTCACAAAGCTCTGTGTCTTCCTTTTTTCTTTCTTTCTCACTTTGATACTGAAGGAAAATAAGCCATTTGGGTCTGATGAGTGTCATACAGATGAATTTGTCGCAAGAGATAAAAGCGAAGTAGGGGCCCTCATTATTTGGGGACTGAGACTGTGGATTTTTTTCATTTTCTGAATTGCTGGAGATGCTCAGATAAATGCTACTATTTTGAGTGGAGTTTGACCGATATTGTGTTGTGTTTTTGGGGTTGCAGATGCCAATATTTTAGAGAACATGGTCACTGAAATATAGCTGATCTATATAGCTGGGTTTCCATCCAAAGTTGCAAATTTAACTTGGAATATTACATAAAACATTTGCGAACAAGCACCGTTTCCATCCAACGAGTCAGAGAGAACAAAATCGTCATTTCCTGATACACTGGCACTATAAATCACTAAGAAAAGTAGAAGCCACTGAATATAATAATTTACATGTATAATAAATTACTTGCACCTCAGAGTGAGCAGACGCAATAAAATAAATGCAGTTGCTTTCGGAGGTGGATGCCTGCTGTTTGGGAACGCAGTCGTGTAAAGCCTGTATTATACTTTTTGCGTTGGCAATCCGAACGCGTACACGGACAACGCGGACTGCTTGTATTTATACTACTGAAAGTATACGCATGGTCCGCTCCACGGACGTGTTCCATACATGCGCTGTAGATCCACTTGAACGGTGAACAAACATGTGAACAAACATGTGAACAAACATGTGAACAAACAGTTGCCCAGAGTTTTATTGCACATCTGGCTGCGTTAATATTATTTTTATCAACAGATTGTAGAAATGCAAGTAGTAACGGACTTCTTCTCACAGCCTGCGCATGCGCAGTTGGTGCTTTTGTAGCCTTGTCCGTGCTGTTACAAAAAGTTGGGAGGCACGTGGATGTCCGCTCTAGGCCTCCGCGTACAGCCTCTGTTGACGATTTTGACGTCACGCGGACCATAGCAGACTCGCGCACGCGGAAAGTATAACATAGGCTTAAGACAGTTTTGGGAGGCAATTATACAAAAATACTTTAATGACAGACTTTGCATTGGGCGTTTCAGAATGACCATAACAACATTTCAGATGCTGTGGAATGAGAATCGGTCCACTGGTTAGTAAGGTTTTTATTTGAATTTATTAGAATTTTAGAATTTATTAGAATTTTAACTCTTTTTTTGCAAGTCAATTTAAACGAATTAAGGGATTTTTATTTGAAATTTGGTATTTCCATCACTCGTTTCTGATGTGATTCTTCAAAATACGCATTAAAACAGGGTGATGAAAACATAGCTAAGATATCACACTAATAATTTAGCTATTAAACAGAACTACACAGAAACTGTAAAATAATGAAGATGGAGAATCTGGGCACTGGCGTTTTCAGCACTGTCAAAATAAATGTCCTGCTTTTGGGCTTTGGCGATTGTTAAATTAACTACTACTTTTGAGGAAGACGGAAGACCGACGTTAGAAATAGCAAATGCCAAAGAGGCTAAATGTAGTGTTTTGGTATCCCTGTCAGTTTTGTGTGGAAGAACGTACTAGACGTTGATATATGAGGTTACGTTTTGCTCACCAGAAGGTCAATTGGGTTTCAAATTTGAAGGGCAGTATTTGAAGGCTTCTATCTCTTCCCTGAGATGCTGTCTGCAAAAACTCCTTGAAAATATGAAGCTGTTGTAGCTCTTTGCCATGGGATGTTTTTCTTCCTCTTATCTACCAGCTGAGCTTTTAAAGACCTCAATATTTTTTGGCTTCTTTTAAGTTGGCAACCGGATTTCATGAGATTATATTTTGTCATCTTGTTGATTCAGCAGAGTTTAATTCCTGAGATTGAATCAGTGGCTTATGTTTTAAACCGAGCCATGAGTTGCGAACTGACTGTGTAAGACCGTTTCCTAATGTTTTCACCTTTGATATGAGCAGACAAATCGTATATGAGGCACGTTGCTTTTTTATGACGTGACCTTTGACAGGAACTTGGTTATATGTATCCATAAAGAGTTTTAAAGACACTTCCCCTTGTGCTGTAACTTTGGATACAATGGATAACTGATGGACCTCAGTGGTCAGAGGTCATCGGTTAAGGTTTATGACCATGGAATTCTTCTTTCTCAGTTCACTCTGTTTTTACCAGATGGAGGCTTTAGCTGAAGTAGTGAGAGTGGAGGGGTGAAACTTCAGTCATGGAAAAATAAAAAAATAAAAAAGTTTTGTCCTTGTATCTTCACCAGAGCCAGTTCTTTCTTTTAAGATGAGAAATCTGTAGTTTATGGGGAAACTAGAAGTTTTATTTGTTTCTAGTCTTGAATTCGGCTCAACATTTTATCCAATTACAATTAACAAGGTATTAGTGATGCACGATATAGAGTGCTGTTGGAATAAGTCCCAAAATCTGGAAAGGAGTTAGCATTGTACTGCTTCTGTTGTTCCAAATTTGGTTTATTAAAAAATATTGGGATAAATGCCTGAAATAAGGTCTGTGGTTAATACAAGCTCAAGATATTTTCAAGTTTAATCTACAACATGAAATATAATACCCCACTTATGATATTTATCAGTATCTATGTTAAGGTCATGCAACGTTAAAGTCGTGTGACTGTGGAGTAGTTTAGTTCATATGCTGACTTTAACCTTTTTACTTTTTAATCAATTGTTTCTCAGCTTCAAAATGAATATCCATTTTTTTTCAACATATTGTGGTATCCGATTCACAATTATTGCTGGTTTTTAATGTGTAAATTTTTTTTTTTTTAATTAAAAATTAAATTTTGATTCCATCTGAGTTATAACTCTAAGATACTCACTAGGAATTATATTAAATTGAAGTCCTGCATTTTAGGCCAAATGTGATATTTTACTCTGAAAAATTACTGCATTACAAAAGACATGAAGCATAGTTTTTTTTTCCCACAGTTGTTGAAGTGATAACTCTTGACATGCCGTGATTACCTTTGAAGAATTATCTTGTCGAAAGATTCAACATTTTTACTGAGGTCTTTGGCACCAGAGATGAATTTTCTGTACTATTTGGTATGATAAAAGTCTCTGTGGGGATTTGCAGAAATCCTTTTCAATTCTCCCACAACTGCCTGTTCGGTTAGGGAGTGAGATATGAAAAAAATTAATACATCCCTGCTTACCACTTCAGTCTGTAACCACATTGTCAGAGACAGTTTCTATAATCTTTCTCCTTTAGAACAGGTTTTTTTTTATCTATTCATGCTTGATTCTAGCCTTGTAAACTAAAGCTACTCTGCATGTTCTCATTAAACAGCATATCCGGGTTGTTTTTAGATTATGATTGAGTTTGTTTGAGTGAACGGTGGAAGAGGAAGGACTATTTGGGATCCAGTTCAGACTCACCCAAAGGCTTGTCAGCACATTGGCTGTGAGCCAGGAGGCAATGACAGGAGGAAGTGAAACGTGAATGGCAAAATCCATAAAAAGATGGGATGAAATATGCACTAGCATAAGAAAATGAAGATTAAAAACCTTGCATCTTTAGACACCTTGACTACCAAAGGGTCTGTAAATATTACATGTAGAGGTGAAGAACGGCAAGCCTGTTTACCCAAAGGGCCAATGTCAAGGGAAATGTATGTGCAGCTGAATGTGTGATTAGAGAAAATCGATTATCCTCTGCAGAGTAGTCATCTTTCTGTGTTTTTCACGTTTAGTTTAGTCATCAGTCTCTCATGTCCCTGTGAAATATGTATGAGCCACTGCGAGACATATATGAGTGCAATGCAAATGAGAAGAAATGAGCTTTTGATGTTAAGGGTCATTCATTCTTCAACAGGGTTTAGATACTGGATATTCCCCTTGTGGCAACTCAGTGACATCATTCTGTGGTGTTATCTTTTATGATTTAACGTGGTCAGCTGCCTTATATTGGTCCGTAGAGGCTTAGATACCATAAAAAGAGAGTGTTTTCACATTTTATAGGATTCTTTGCAGGAAACATAATTAGTAGTCTCGTGATAGTTTGCTATTTCATTTGACCATTGTGCTTGCGTCGCTCAAGGTAAAACTAGCAGGTAAAACATGAAAAAAAAAAAATTCCACTGCCCTGCTTATCACGTTTGTAAAACTAAAAATGCATTGTGCGTGAATTGTACACGTTTCCCTTTCATATTTTGTGTATTTTAGCCTAAAATCTGATGGAAAATTCCATGGCCACATTACACGTCAACTACCACTTTACATAAACGATTGCACTGTATCTTTTTGCTTTTAGTACTGTTGGCAAACTAAACATTCTTGTGTCGTGATAAAACATCTCTCTGTTTTATCACTCTTCTGCTTCATCATCTCCAAGACAAAACAAAAACTGAGTGCTTGTTGTTGATAAGCGCTTACTGGCTCATGCTTTTCGAGATATCTGTTGTGAAAGCAGTTGTTTTTAAGCCTAGTTTCCCACCAGGCAATCTTAGTATGGAGAGTATGGAGCCTATAAAGGCAATATCTGTATTCTCTGAAGGCATACGTAACTCATGATTTTCTTACGTTAGCACAGAGTTTAGCCTTGGGTCAAAAAAAAAAACTTTTTTTTTTTTTACTGAGGGTGTTTGTCCTGTGGTGCCTGCTGGTTCATGCTGGATACATTTTTAAATGATCTTTCTGATGGATGTAACATTGAAAAATACAGTAACAGTCTACCTTGAATATCTATTTTAAGATCAAGATATAATTGACTGTGGCTATTTAGAAGATTTCGCCACAAGAGCAACATAATCCCCCTCCATCCTTTGAAATAGAGATGAATATCAAATGCAGTCAAGTGTGTCTCATTGTTCCCAATGTTCAAGCCTAAAGGCAGCTCTCTCACAGTTAGAGTGTGAGGACTTCAAAGAACCCGTGAAAAATGAACAAAAAGTTAATTATTCTATTTAATATCAGTGAAAAGATTCCTGATTTCATTGCCTGTGTTCTCAGTGGTGCTGTGATGATGATGTTAATGATGTGTCTTTTAGAGACGTGTTATTTAGTGCCATTGCCAAGGATTCACAATATATCTGCACTATACCGGTTACTGATATTTGCTAAATTTTCTTTTTAAAGTTAGATAATTTATCAACTTTGGTTGATATTGGATATTTATTAGCCAGGTTTTTTTCTGCTTTAATATTTATCTAGCATTTAATTAAAGGCATAGCAATCAGTTTCTAATGATGTGTTTTTGTTTGTTTTTTCATTAAAAATGTACAAAGTCAACACACAACTTTTGATATTTTGAAATGTGTAAATTCTATAATACTGTACTCTATAATACCCAAATAACCATTAAGTTCAGTTTTCCTATATTATAGTGGGGACTTAATTTTCTCTATTCGTTCTATAGAAGATTTAGGAATGCAATAAATATTTATTCATCCTTTATATCATTGGTCTCAAACTCAACCACAAGCATGAACGCTAGTAAAGACTTGTTAGCTTTGCAAGATAACGCAAATGGCAAATTAAAAACACGTTTTCAGGATAAATAATCCGGACAATATCGTGACGATTGTTTTTAATTAAGTGGATATCGTTATCAAGATTAAAATACGATTAATTGTGCAGCCCTAGTTTTTAGTGTTTTAGTTTTCTATTTTAATTAGCAAAGTAGTATAGATGTGTTGTGTTGTATATTTGTAGTCATTTTGAATGGTAATCCTGTATAGTACAACAGATTTTTTTTTTTTTCCTCACTGTCACTGTTCGTGGAAACCAATAAAACATCCCAGAAATGAACATCCGCTTTGTGTCTACAGCAGACACATCTGCTCTGTCAGCTTGTGTTTGAAATATCGTAGCATGTTTCCCACATAGATTAAACAAAGATCGTCTACGAGCGCTGAGCAGTCAGAGTTGTTTAGACGATATGTAAGGGCCCAGTTCTTCACATATCGAGACGTATACACTAATGGGAAAACACTGTGAATATTGCCAGAGGGCATGAACGTGTTGAAGATGAGGATTTCTTAGCCAAGTGCTTTCAGGCTGTTTGCCGCCTCGGCATCTCGGAGAGACCAACAGACCAATCAAATTACAGCCATATAATTTTAATGAGCTCAGGATTTTGAATAGCCTCCAGTGATGTATCATCATATCAGCGAAAGACTTTACAATGCTGCTGATTAAAAGCTACTTTCATGCCATGGGAAGCTACATGCACACCTTGCACTCGACGCACTTAGCTACCGAACCATAAAGTAAAAACCTCTTTATTTCCTATCACATAAAATGATACATTCTTTCGGATTTAAAGGAAAAGTTCAACCAAAATACTCACCCTTATGCAATCCAAGATGTAGATGAGTTTGTTTCTTCATTGATTTTAGCATTGCTTACTCGCAAATAGATCCTCTGCAGTGCATTGGTGCCATCAGAACGAGAGTTCAAGCATCTGATAAAATCACAGTAATCCACACGCATCCAAGCCATCAGGTAACGTTTGGTGAAGTGAAAGCTGGGTGTTTGCAAGAGACAAATTAATCATTAAGAGTATTTATTTATTTATTTATTTATTTATTTATTTATTAGCTTCAAAATGCTGGTTCCTCTGCCTTCTATCCATAACGTTGCTTTCTTATTTTTGGGTTAACTATTCCTTTGAGAGATTCAATACTTTACGGATCTAGTAGGCATTTTCTCTTAAAAAAAAAAAACTGCCGGTGGGAAAACTACATTAGTGCAACGCTAAGTATGTGACTGGTGAGCTGGTAGTTGATTCTCACCAGATGTTTAGTCTGTTTAACAATGTAACTGTTGCCAGCTTCAGTTTGGCTTACAAGGGATGTCACCAGAAACAAGATTGAGCCACAGGAAGTCACCATCCACTTTGACTGACAGAAATTGACTGCAGCGGTGGACTTGAGTCACTGAAGCCCAGCTGGATTTGTCCGCTTGTACATGGCCTGATTGAAAGCATTTATTGAAAATGGCCGATCACGTGCCTGCTCAGACACACTGTATAATTGTGATGCTTGAACTAAATTGCCTTTATTGATGCCACAATGTATAATTTAACCCGTACAATTTAGTCTAAAATTTTTCTGCACCACATTTCAAACTAAATGCAACAGTGTAATCATTCTCGTGGCTTTGTAAAGCTCAGAAGCATCAATTACATGCTAATTAACATGCAGTGGAGGGCAGACGGTGCTCAGAAACTGCTGACTGCGGTCCCTTGTCTTTCAGCCTAATGTTACCTTTCATGCATATGCAACCTCAGGCTCCTCAGAGAGTTTTACCACAGTCGTTTCAAAAACTGAAGATAAAAACTGAGTTTTTTTTTTCTCCTATAAATTCTATAGACTCTCAAGGGTAATTTAATTATTGTAATTATTTCATTTTAACCATGAAAGGGCTTTAAGTGCATTTAAATGCAGTTGTAATTCAGTCATACTAAATGCTGGAATAAACTACATGACTTTTAAAATCTGTACACTAAGGCAACTTTGTTAATGGTTACAGAGGAAAAACTGGGCATTATGCAATGCCTGACTGAGGGTCACATACTTCCAGACTTTCAAGTCTTAAACACATCGGTCCAACTAAAGTCATCTTAGTGAATCGTATTGTATCAGTCCCTGTTCCCAAATGTGCCTGAACAGCACGTGGAATGAGTGAAATGACTGAATTTGTAGTCTGAAGACTTCAGCAGAAGTTTACAAAGTAAAAAGAGACACATGTATGGATGTATTGTTCATGATAAGATTAAAAATGCATTTATAAATTATACGACGAATTACCATTTCATGTTGACTTGACTAAGTCATGTTGACTTAACTAAACGTGCCCTGTGTGTCTTTTCACTAACAAATCTTCTCCCATGCATGTTTTGACCCTGTAAATTAGACTGACTTTGTTAGACCTATTTCCATGTCTGATTTAAATGAGCAGGCTCTCATTTGGATATCTTGTTTGAGGCCACGCCAGCTTTGCTTTTAGGGAGGTGTTGCATCCGGCAGAGGTTCACTGCTTATCTAATTATTTGCAGGCACATCCTGAGCCTCTGCCAGGTCTGTGGCTTCCATGAGTGCTCCGCATGCATCTTCATTACCATTACAGACCAACCAATAAACCACTTGGCTTGGTCTAGCTGGCCTCTGTCTGTTTATTTTTTACCCTGACAGTGCCTGAGGGCTCTGATTGTCCCTTATACCTGTCCCGTTTAGCTAATTTACATACCTTTTAATGAAAGGTGAACATCTGTGCCGTGAGTCATCCCACCTGGTCCAGATCAGTGAAGGACACAAGCCGAGACAAAGAAAATAAGTTGTTCATGCATTTGAATTTAAAAGCCTTGATGTGAGAGGGAGATTTGCTTGCTGCGTTCAAAATGATTTGCAAGTTAAGGTCAATTGACAGCATTTGTTGTATAATGTTGATTTACTAGAAAAACATTTTCATTTGTTTCTCTTCAGAAAAGGAAAAAAAAGAGCAATTACACTAAAGCACTTTAAATGGAAGTAAACAGCAGCGGTATCTAGAGTTAGGTTTAGGCTAAATTGTGATGCTTATTAATAATTTTTTTTATGGCTTTCAATGCATATTTCTAATTATTTTTTTTAAATGATATTAAAAAATTTGTTTAATTCTCTCTGNGGGCTAAATTGTGATGCTTATTAATAAATTTTTTTATGGCTTTCAATGCATATTTCTAATTATTTTTTTAAATGATATTAAAAAATTTGTTTAATTCTCTCTG
>SCHK01330481.1:0-18156 GCA_004124795.1 Poropuntius huangchuchieni
TCTCGCTTTAAGCACCTCCTGCTGGCAGAGAATGAATTTGCGTTTTCAATAAGTCTGTCTGATTTACGCAGCAAACATATTTTGCTTGTTGGAACTTGGCTGTTGTTATTGATTCTATTTGGAAGTCTACCGGAAGTTAAGTTAGGGCCACAAAAGCGCGCATGCGCAGTAACGTTTGTTTATGTTGTTGCCATTGAAACCGTCTATACTGTATAATATTTTTTTATATTGTCTTGCTGACTTCATTCCAAACTGAGCATATATCACATCATACAGGTTAGTTCTTGAATAAATGGCCCAGCTGGTGATTTTACTTCTAGTAATCATTAATTTATTATTTTTAATTATTATTTTAACAATTTAATTAAGGGATTGGTGATTAGACTGAATCATGGATATCTTAACTGTCATAACTTACTACTTACTACGACTTGGTCTACTTTTGAATGCTATGTTAAAAAGACATGTTTTAATAATAAAAAAAATGTCTATATATTGTTTAAAATATATATAAATAATATATATATATATAAGGAGAGGCACAAAAAATGCTTTTAAGGCTCTTAGGGGAACAGGCTTTCCTTAGAGGTTCTCACAGGCTCTCCATCTGTATTCACTAGGCCGAGGATGAAGAAGGTTACAGGAAGCTAATTGATCAGAAGAAGGACAAGCGTCTGGCCTACCTTCTTCAACAGACAGATGAATACGTGGCCAACCTTACAGAGCTTGTCTATGAACACAAGGCTGCTCAAGCTGCTAAGGAGAAGAAGAGGAAGAGAAAGAAGAAGAAGGTGTGAGGCAACAAAGAAACCTTTAAATCACTTATGATGAAGTTTGATGTTGTTACTTTAAACATGTTAGCTCCTTACAATTTATCCCACTGTGGTTTTGTAAATCTCGACTCCCGTCAGTAGCTTTAGGACATTTCTACGATCATCAAACGCTCAATGCTTGTTTATTTCTTTCATGTTTAACCTTCAGAAGGAAGCTGGTGATGTTGAAGGAATGGGAGCCATCGGGCCTGATGGAGAGGTAAGTAAATACGAAAATGAAAGCAGAGTAGACGTGAATAACCGACTGATGAATGTCCCTCCAGTAAACTCACTCTGTCAAACCTAATCTAACACAGCTTGTCACAGAAAACCTGCTTTTATGTTTACTTATTCGTGCAGCTCATAGATGATAACAGCCAGATGAGTGAGTTGCCAGTCAAAGTCATTCAGACAGAAACGGGGAAAGTGCTGCAGGGGACAGATGCCCCCAAGTCCAGTCAGTTAGAGGCCTGGCTCGAGATGAACCCTGGGTAAGCTGTCCTTACATTGCATCCTCTGTATGTTTCCATAAAAATATGACCCGTCACTTGTATTGAGCTGTGAAGCTGTGCTAAGCCATGTGTTTGCAGAAGTGAGTGGTGAAGGAAATAATGAAAGGGATGCCCTGAAATGTTGCTCACTGAAAGGAACAAGAACAAATAATTAAATACAGGGACATTAAATATAACGTAAATTGAAATTACTGTACATGTGTATCATCTCACAGCTTCTGCTAAGAAATATTTTGCATTACAAATTACAAAACATTCAACCTAAAAAGATGAACACTGTAGTTCACTGCAACAACATTAGTTGTAAATGTATTAATAAATCATGTTATAGATCTTATTGTAAACAATTCACCTGTGCATATGTTACTTTTGTAAAATTAACCCCGTAAAGGTCTTAAAATCCAGTTCTCCCCACATTTTTCTTTTTCTGTAATCTGTTACACTGGGATGTTCATTACAATACAGAAGAACAGATTTGTCGCTACTTTCATTTAATTTGACCAATGAAAATCAAGTATTCCAGAAAGCCGGGTAATAAAATTCAGTATTGAACTGATCAGCATTTCGGTTTGTGTAATTGTTAATGTAATACTCAAAAAATGTGATATAGAATAGTGTTTGAAAGGCTAATTTATAATTAACCAGACTTTTGGGGTTTGGCCAAGAGTATTCCTTTAAGTGCATCTATATGAAAGTGATAGATAAAGACCTATCCTACAGAGACTGCAGCTTTGTGCAAGCCTCCTTTGTAGCATATTTTTAATTTAACTGGGGGACCTTGCTTGTGTTGTCAATAAACCCATTCTAAGGCTTCGAGTGTTTACTTGTGCATTATGCTCTTTAAAACAGCTATGAAGTCGCTCCACGGTCAGACAGTGAAGAGAGTGGCTCAGAATTTGAAGAGGAGGTGAGTGTCCACTTATTTCTGCTCATTAAGCATTGACAGCTCCTTGGTGTGGAGTGAGTCATACATAAGTACACAAACTCACACACATTAGTATCTTTTTCTCTGCATCTCACATAAGCCTTTTAAGCATCTGCCTTAGTAGCTCTTTCTTTTTTACTTATGCTGCTATATTGTCTAAGACAAGCAATCGGTGTGTGTTAAATGAGCGTAATCTGCTAATACGTTTTACCTTTTGCTTAATACCTTTTAGGATGATGAAGAGGTGGTCTCCAGAGCTGAATCAGAGGAAAAGAAAGTCATCGATCCCAACAGTGATGAAGTATCTGAAACGGCAGCCAAGCACATCATAGAGTATGTTGCTTGTTCTCACTTCAAAGCGAAAAATGCCTTGTTGAGCTGGAGTGTAAAATAAGTAGGACGGCAAGATTCTGGTGTCAATAGCTGTTATGAGTTCTTCTTTTATTTCTTACTTCTCTCAGCATCTGCCTCAGCTGGAGTTCGCCCTTTGCTGGGCAGTATAGATAATGTGTACAGTGGGGTTCAAAAGCTTTTAGTTTGCACTTTATAGATTTAGTTTCATTGCAAATTGTATTAAAAGATAAATAACTCAATTTCAGCTGGTTTCCAAGGCAGCGTTTCTCATTTTCATTTAGTTTAACTTCTCTTTGTCATGAAAGTTTAGTTTTATTAGTTTCATTTCTTTGTCGTAGTGTATTTGTGTAAACTTTGTTTATTTACTCAATACATTTGATTTATTTCTCAGACTTTTGAACCTCAGTGCACATGCTGTAATTACAGCTGTCAGAAGATTACAATAATTAATCTCAGTTAACCTGTAGATGTTTTGCAGTTAACACAATCTCAGATTGCAATTAGCTAAAGTTTTCCTCTAAATACACTCAGTGAGCAGTTCATTAGCTTCACATTGACACTGCTTCTTAATACAAACCTCTAATCAGTCAATTTAATGCCAGCTCACTGCAGGAAAACATGCACACATGGTCAAGAGGGTTCAAACATTAGAATAGCCAAGAAATGTCACTTGGACCGTGAAGTGATTGTAGGTGCCAGATGGGGTTACAGTGTCTCGGGAACTGCAGATCTCCTGGGATTTTCACACACAACAGTCCCAGAGTTTCTAGAGAGTGATGTGAAAACCAAAAAGCACCCCGTGAGTGGGCAGTTCTGTGGGTGAAAAGTCCTTGTCAATAATAGAGGATGGAGTAGATTGGGCAGATTGGGCAGATTGGTTCAAGCTGACTATCCAATGAAATAACTGAAATAACCAGGTTACAACAGTGTTGTGCAGGAGAGAATGCCTGAATGCACAGCATGATCGACCTTGAACTAGATGGGCTATAGCAACAGAAGAGCACATCAGGTTTCACAACATAAATCTATAGATCCGTTTGGCCTTGTGTCAGTGGATCAAGCTCATGGAAATGTCTTAATAGAAACTGAGTATCGTTTTTAATGGCACAGCCAACTTGTGTATGGCTGCCAGTCAGCAGAGCCTCTGGGTGCATAGTGTTTTCTGTAGAACCTTTTGTGAAGACAGAAGGAATGTGTCATTTCAAGCTGGTTCAGTCATGTCCGCCAAAGGAGTTGTAGATCTTGTCAACATTGACCATAATCTCTACGGATTGTTTCCAGCACCTTGTTGAATTCTTGCTGTGAAGAATTCAGTCATTTACAATATCCAATTTAATATTGCATTCTATACATGTGTCCCCTGGGAATTGGACCCATGTCCTTTGCATTGGTAGAGCCATGCTGACCAGTTTATTTACAGGAAATAATGAAGTGGCCACAGACTGCATATAGAGTGTATTGTTCATTGAGTTGTGCATCCAGTTTTAATGTATTTATTTTACATATTAGACAAAGAAAACACTTTAGTGAAAAGGTGCAGTTTTACCTTGCTTGTTGCAAGTATCATAATAGACAAAAATAAATATTTTGGAGACACTTTAGAAACTTTAGTTTAGGAGCCAGTTCTCATTATTAACTAGTTGCTTATTAGCATGCATATTAATAGCTTATTGGCTGTTTATTAATACTTATAAAGCACATATTAATACTTTATATTTTAGATCCCTTAATCCAACCACATACCTAAATTTAACAACAACCTTTCTAACTATTAATAAGCAGAAAAGTAGGAGTTTAGTGAGGCAATAGTGGTTGTTAATAGTTAACAGTGAGAATTGGTCCCCAAAGTAAAGTGTGACCAATATTTTTCTTAAAATTTGTGTTCAATTGTGTAAAAATTCAAGTGGGATTGCCGAGTGTGGTAATTACACCCAAAAATTATTATTGTCATTATTTACTCACTTTTCATGTTGTCGTTCACTCATAAGACTTCCGTTCATCTTCAGAACACAAATGAAGATACTTTTAAGATTCTTTGATTATTTTGTTGATCCCTTTAAAGTCCACGCAACCAAAACTTTTTTATGCTTCAAACTGTTATGTAAAAGAAGAGGTTTAATCCAAGTCTTCTGATGAGACATGATTGCTACAGTATATGTTATGAATATATTTGCTTGAACTTTCAATGGATAGACAAAAGTTCTGAACGAATATTAAAAATATCTTCATTTGTGTTATGAAGATGAAAGTCCTTTGGGCTTGGAACAACATGAGGATGAGTAGGCTAAATGACGACAGACAGATTTTTCATTTTTGAGTAAACTATCCCTTTTAATGTTGGATCCTGTGTTGCAGGTCTGCTAAGCAGGATGTGGATGACGAGTACAGTGTTCAGGCGGGAGAGACCAGCTCCCAGTCTTACTATGGAGTGGCCCACGCGGTCATAGAGAGGGTGGATAAACAGTCCACCCTACTGATCAATGGGACCCTCAAACATTACCAGGTAAAGCAACAGTTAAGCCAAACTCTAAACCGACACCTCCACAGATACAATATACTCAAAATCCATCTTCTCTGAAGAGAGCTGTGTAGGTTTAAATGATATTTTCAAGGATTATACTCTGCAAGAGGCTGCTGGAAAGAAATCACACAGAGAGGAAATATCAAAAATTGAGTGGTTTGTATTGAATCTGTTATCCCCTTTGGGCTGTAATGGATTTCAAAAGGAGAAAACAGGCCAATTTTCTTCTAATTTTCTTTTCTTCCCCACCTGATTGCTGGAGTGTTTTAAAGAAAACTTCAGGGAGACTGTTTATCCTTTGAAAGAACTAAGTGAGCACTAGGATTCATGCTTTGATTTCACTCGGCGACTGTGAAGCACCATTGGGTCTGTTGTCCCATGTTGTTCAATGAACTATTGTGGAATCTGTGTGTCATGCGTCTGCTCGGTTGTCTGTTTGAAATGATTTTACGTGATATTACCGCCATATAACAAGTATTTTGTTCAGATCCAGGGTCTGGAATGGATGGTGTCTCTGTACAACAACAACCTGAATGGTATTCTGGCTGATGAGATGGGACTGGGGAAGACCATTCAGACTATAGCACTTATCACTTATCTGATGGAACTCAAGAGGCTCAACGGGCCGTACCTCATCATCGTACCGCTCTCGTAAGTCCAGCAAACAATTGTTGAACAACGTGATAAGAGGTGTAATGAGGTGAGCTGCCTAAGAGGATTTGCGGTGTAATGGCTTCATTAAGTAGCTAAACACTGTTACACACAGTTCAATTGACCTCTAATGACTGAAAGCACAATAGTGATTCATGATGTTGCATTTTAGGCAACATATGGCAGTGCTACAGGCCACTGAACAGTCGTTATATTGATCATGCATGGTTGGTTGGTTGGAGATTGAATTAAACTGATTCTCTGATGGCAGAGCATCTTGTAACATTATTTATGTAGTTGGGCGTGTCTTACTGTATATTCTCATTAATATACATTTAGGCTGCTCTAGCAGATACTTCCCCACTTATGTCACAGAGACTTCCTGTCTGTAAAAGCCCCTATGGGACATGGTGAAAATGGCCATCAGTGCTGTTTTAGCTTAATTTATTGTGATTGATTTGTGCAAGGGCCAGAAATGTCCTCAAACCGCCTCACCTCACATCTATCATTAACTCTGTTCCACGATCACACCATCACATATCAGATGTGACTTCATTTAGTGGTAAAACATTTATTCCATATCAGTGGCTTCTGGTATAAAAATGACAATATTGATTTTTGTTCCTCTTTTTTACAGGACTTTGTCCAACTGGGTTTATGAGCTGGACAAGTGGGCACCAAGTATTGTGAAAATTTCCTACAAGGTAGCCATTGATTTTTATTACCACTATGTTTTGTTACTGTGGACGATATAATTTTATGATGTAATATAGCATAAAAGTAATAAAATCAGAGGTAATAATAATCAGAGGTTTTAATTTGTCTAAGGGCACACCATCAATGCGAAGGTCTTTGGTGCCGCAGCTCCGCAGTGGGAAGTTTAATGTCCTTATAACAACCTACGAGTACATCATCAAAGATAAGCACATTCTCGCCAAGGTAAAGGCCACACATTTACATTTATGCATTTGCAGACACTTTTATCCAAAGGGACTTACAGTGCATTCTATTTATAAAACAATGTTCAGTTGAAAAAAGTCTATTATGCTCACCAAGGCTGCACTGTCAGCAAAACAGAAATATTGTGAAATTTTCTATTAAAGGGGTGGTTGATTGCGATTTCACTTTTTTAAAAAGTGCGTAAACTGTTGAGCATCAACAATATCTGCAAAGTTATGATGCTGAATGTTAAATGCAATTGGAGATATCATATTTTAAAATTTGACAAAATTAGGATAACATTGTATATTAAAAGCTAACAGAAGCAGTAGCGTTTATAGAAGCTGTCTGAAATGGATGTCCGGGTGCTAACCCGGATTGTATCCAAAAAACATAAACCACAGCTGCCCAACTGACTGCAGAATTAATTGTGCACCTCAGCTCTCTTGTTTTCACTAAAACTGTTCATCAGGAGCTCCACAGGGTCAATATACATGGCCGGGCTGCTATAGCCAAACCTTTGGTCACTCGTGCCAATGCCAAACGTCTGTTTCAGTGGTACCAGGAGTGGAAATCTTGGGCTGTGGACAATGTGAAACATGTATTGTTCTCTGATGGGTCAACCTTCACTGTCTTTCCCACATCTGGGATGAAGAAGCCCCAAAGAAGCTCACCACCCGGAATGTTGTATGCCTAGAGTGAAGCATGGAGGTGGCTCAGTGATGGTTTGGGCTCCAATAACAGGCCCAATACTTGTCCAAAAACTACTTTAAAAAAAAAAACAAAAAAAACATTAACACATTAGACTGCACCCCATAAACATAATCAAGCCTAGAAAAAAAAACAGTCAACCACCCCTTTAATGTTTTCTATTTTAATATATTTTAAAATGTACCTTCCATTACTCCAGTATTCAGTGTCACATGATCCTTCAGAAATCATTCTAATATGCTGATTTGGTGCTCAAGAAACATTTCTTCTTATGATCAGTGTTGAAAAGCAGTTGTTTTCTAATTAGTGTTTTTGTGAAAACAGTGATACCTTCTTTTCAGGATGCTTTGTTATCTAGGAAGTTAAAAAGAGCAGTATATATTTTTACTGTCTTTACTGTCCCTTTTGATCAGTTAGATGCTTCCAAATTAAAATATTAATTTATTTCTTTCAAAAAATAAAATAAAAAAATAAAAAATAATGCCTCCAAACTGAACAGTAGTGTAATTTTTATATGTTCATGCATTTCCTGGGACTCAAGCCCTTGACCCGGGAATGGCTTGTGCCAATGCAAAGCACGTTTGTGTAAAATCAGTGCCTTCATGCTCTAATTGTTGAATCTTTCCCAATTCCCAGATTCGCTGGAAGTATATGATAGTGGACGAGGGCCACCGCATGAAGAATCATCACTGCAAGCTCACACAGGTGTTGAACACTCACTACGTTGCTCCCAGAAGGCTGTTACTTACTGGAACACCTCTGCAGAACAAATTACCTGAGCTCTGGGCCCTGCTCAACTTCCTGTTGCCCACCATCTTCAAAAGCTGCAGCACCTTTGAGCAGTGGTTCAATGCTCCTTTTGCAATGACAGGAGAGAGGGTAGACTGTTATATTTCACCCTTGTAAATTTAAATGGCTGATTTACATGTTACACTGTTGCTTAATGAGGTTTCTCTCTATTACGGATTGCATTGGTGTTTGTTAGGTGGATCTAAATGAAGAGGAGACCATCCTTATCATTCGTCGTTTGCATAAGGTTTTACGTCCCTTCCTTCTGCGCAGACTGAAGAAAGAGGTGGAGTCTCAGTTACCCGAGAAGGCAAGTAGCTGCTCTGTTTTTTAAACAGTTTTTATTAGACTTTGTTGATGATAGTAAAAAACGAGATATGCGTTAGATGTACTGAAATCAATAGTGTCTTGTCAAAGCAACTAAATGTTTTAATATGTGAATGGAAGACGAATCCATTTTTTGTATTTTCTACAAAAAGAAAATGTTCAACATTTTTTTCAAAATGATTTTATTTATTAAAAAAAAGAAAGAAAAGAAAAAAGCACTGTCAGATCTTCAAAACAAAGTTTGATTCATGTTGATGCATTTGCTCTTCATTCTTCACAGGTGGAGTATGTCATCAAATGTGACATGTCAGCCATCCAGAAGGTTCTGTACAGGCACATGCAGGGCAAAGGGATCCTGCTCACTGACGGATCAGAGAAAGACAAGAAGGTAAAGAAAGAAGCTGTAGGCTAGCTCACCGTTGCGCTGCTGTGCAGATTGAGCAGATCTTCAGAGGTTTTTACCTTGATGTGTTTCATCCACAGGGCAAAGGAGGAGCCAAGACCTTAATGAACACCATAATGCAGCTGAAGAAGATCTGTAATCATCCCTACATGTTTCAGCACATAGAGGTATCACCATATGTTTTAGTACACTAAAGTGTGCATCAGGACAAGGCATTTTCTATTTCCAATGAGTTAAAATCTTTAACTCTTAGAATACATCCACATTAATCTCGATACATTTGAAAATGCATCTTTTCCTTTACGTTTTTGACCTTATCCACAGTGGGACAGAATTTTAGCCAAGCAAACTGAGCTTTAAATTTATTTTCACAACTTAGTCTAAACTGTGAAAATGGACGTTTTCACATGCACACCGTTTAAGCCTTTTTTAGACATGTCAGTGTGGATGAGCAATCTTTGGAATAAGCTTAAAGACACTAATGTAGACAGCGATTGTTTTAAAACAAACATGCTGTTTTCAAACATATCCAGATTAATGTGGATGTAGCCTTAAAGGTTCACTCATAAATAAAAGTTCTGCTTGTGTATTACTTTCTTTCTTCTGCAGAACACAAAAGAAGATATTATAAAGAACATTTCAACTCTTCTTTTATCCATACCATGAAAATCAATCACTGACTTTCATTGTATGGATATAAAATATGTTCTTTAAGATCACTTAGAACAACTTCATAGCTATAGTATTAGACCTTAAAACATCTGTCGACAAACAAAATGAAGCATTCAGCAATGCCACAAATGTCTATTTTGTACCTATTTAGGAGTCCTTTGCTGAGCACTTGGGATATCCAAATGGCATTATCAGCGGGTGAGTATGGACCAACTCAAGCGTTGCTTAACCTTAAGACTTACCATTATGTGTTCATTCATGTCAAATATGGATCATTAAACACACCACAGGCCTCCTGCGTTACGTGACCCAGACAGAGGAGGTGCACCATGATAAAGGCATTGACATTATAGACATGCTTTTTTCTTGTCCACCTAGCCCCGACCTGTACCGTGCTTCTGGCAAATTCGAATTACTGGACCGCATCCTGCCCAAGCTGAAGGCCACCAATCACAGAGTGCTTCTGTTCTGTCAGATGACTTCCCTCATGACAATCTTGGAGGATTATTTTGGCTACCGTAACTTCCTCTATCTGCGTCTGGATGGTCAGTAATCAGTGTATTCTTTCTTCAATGTTTTCCTGTCCTTTAGGAATTCAGTTCAGGGGATTTCCAATTTGTGGTCCACCACTTTTTTTAATGAGTGTGATCACACAAATAGGCTGCCCTTTCTCTTTCATTAACATGTGTTTGCTGCTGGATGTGTCCTCCAGGAACTACGAAGTCTGAGGATCGTGCAGCGCTTTTAAAGAAATTCAATGAAGAAGGCTCACAGTATTTCATCTTCCTGCTGAGCACCAGGGCAGGAGGTCTGGGTCTCAACTTGCAAGCTGCAGACACCGTTGTGATCTTTGACAGCGACTGGAACCCCCACCAGGTTTGTGTGAATCACTTCTGTGATTAGAGAGAAACGAGACAGTTGCATCGCTAGTTTACAGCTCAGCAGTGATATGTCCTTTCTAGCTCAGACTTCATAACATCTCATAGTAAATGTGATAAACCTTGGTTGAGGTAGTTGTGGAAGTTGGTTTTTCATTAAACATAAATAAATAGATAATTTTGTCTGTATTCATTACAATTGCAACCTTAATGATATTGCAACTATAAATCACAAATTTGGGACTATTTGTTGTAATGATGATTGATAAAAAATTAGGAAAAAAATTATGCTGAAAATCGAACTTATATTCATCAAATTATTCTGAAACAAAAGGCTTTGTCATCACACCTATGCCAATACAGGACTAAATTAGATTTTAAAATATATTAAATAGAAAACAATTTTTTAAAATTGTAACAATATTTCACAAAATTACAGTTTTTACTGTAGTTTTGGTGGTGAGGAAGAGACTCATTTTCACATTTTAAAAATCTTATCAACCCAAGCATTTGAACGGTAGTTCACGGTAGTGAAATACAGCACAGTACTTTTTCATGCCAGCTAACCTGCAAGTATACATTTTGAATTAATGTTTGAAATTTATGCATTATTTGCTTCATTTAGTTGATTTATTCATTTTCCTATGTGTGGTGTTTGTTGGATGAATTGTATTTTATGCAGCAGCATGAAGTTTTAGCCTTTTATTCACACGTTTTCACCTGAAAAAAGCTAAATTTATCCCTCCATCCGCCTCCACACAACAGTGATCTTCAGCCAGTTTGAAATTTTTTTCTCCTATAAAGTACAAGTCAGAAAGAGTGCACTATGCCCCTTCTTAATAGCATTCTCTCACTTTGATTGTTACTGATGTAATCTCATTGTTAATCACACACAACTTTTTATTTTATTCACCAGGACTTGCAGGCACAGGACCGAGCTCATCGTATCGGCCAGCAGAACGAAGTACGCGTACTGCGTCTGTGCACTGTTAATAGTGTGGAGGAAAAGATTCTAGCAGCGGCCAAGTATAAACTGAACGTTGATCAGAAGGTCATTCAGGCCGGCATGTTTGATCAGAAGTCCTCCAGCCATGAGCGCAGAGCCTTCCTGCAGGCTATTCTGGAGCACGAGGAACAGAATGAGGTGAGTCACTTTAATAGGCACAGATGGCTGTAAAGTTTCACTCTGACAGAATTAGACTGGCTAATTGTATCTAGTGATGCACTGAGGTGAAAATTATTGGAAAGAAGGGCCAACAACAATGTGCCAGATTTTTTTTTTTTCTCATTTTTTTGGGCCAATTTCTACTTAGTCATTTGATTGATAGGATTGCTATCCAATTGGCTATGCGCATTCAGATTACTCTTTGCCACATAATTGTGTTTTCGCAAAATGGATATAAATCCAATCTACTATTTCTGCAAATATATAAATATGCAAATATAGCAGCGTTCATTTCCGAGATTATGCCAATACCAGGCAGTGAACTTTTCTGTTGAATGCTTGATCGCCACACACAGCAATTAGTGTTTGAGTTTCACGGTTTCTCCATCCATGTGTCTTATCCATGTTTGCTCATTCCTGTGTGGATTGTGGAGCTTTCAAACATCTGTATTCTGTGGGAGGAGTGAAGTAAAGTATGGTTCTTGAACAACCAGATGTATTCTAACTTAGTGCTTTCAGTGATTGGATTGCTGTTAGCCTCAGAGGCATCATGGAGACCATTTACAGTAGCTGTCTGATCTTTAAAAATGTTTTAGGCATTAAAGGGATAGTTCACCCAAAAATGAAAATTTTGTCATCATCTACTGACCCACATATCTTTCCAAACCTGTAGGAATTTCTTTCTTATGTGGAATAGTTAAACCAATTTTGTTTCATCTTTCAGTTTGAGCTAAATTACGGGTACAATACAAAGCTTTTCTTAGGTGCCTGGTAGTGCCTGTTCTGGTGATATTAGGATTTGAAAAAGCAAAACTGTCTAAGGCACCCATGTGGGACGTTAATTTAAAAATACACTTGGCCAGGTATGAAAATGCTAGTTACTTGCAAAATAAATGTGTCCTAATTATGTTTGTTGGCATATGTGTGTGTGATACCAGGAGGAAGATGAAGTTCCAGATGATGAAACTCTCAATCAAATGATTGCTCGTAATGAGGACGAATTTGAGCTTTTCATGGTAAGACTGAAATTGCACAAAATTTGCTACTTGCACAGATAGTCCCTTGAAAGGTCATTTACAGTAATTGTTGTCTCTTTGAAAAGAAAGCCACGTGTTTTGGGGAATTTCTTCATTTTGAATCCATTTAGAAGTAGAACAGGAAATGTACCAGTTACTTTCAAACATATGTAATCCATAAATTGTCACTTTTAGCGCATGGATTTAGACCGCCGTCGAGAGGATGCACGCAACACTAAGCGTAAACCTCGGCTAATGGAAGAGGATGAGCTGCCATCATGGATTCTGAAGGATGATGCTGAGGTGGAGCGGCTTACCTGTGAGGAGGAGGATAAGATTTTCGGCCGTGGTTCTCGTCACCGCAGAGATGTCGACTACAGCGACGCATTAACGGAAAAGCAGTGGCTGAGGGTATGCTGCTTGTTATATTCAGTTCATTATAGTCCATGACAAACATGTAAAATGACACATGGCATAAACACTATCCCATCCATATGTTGAGAGCTCTTGTTACCGTAGCAACAGGTAGTCTTCCGCTCTTTCTAATGGTATCTTTTCGTGCTGAATGAAGGTGCACAGTGATGACTCCTCATTATGAATGTTTCAAATGTGCCATGTTCAAGTTGTCAAATTACTTAGTGCTAATTAGTATTAGTATTGTTTTCGTGTTATTTATATACAGTAATAGTATTCATTAATATTTTGATTTGGCTTAATTTTTAAATTTAATTTTATATTTATCCTTTATTTTATTTCAAAGAACTAACAGCGATCAGTTTTTGGTGGGGTGTTCAAGTCACTGGCTTCATTGTATGTTTTGATCAGTTGAATATGAATCAAATTTCAGTATAAAGGCTGGGGCACACCAAGCCGACTTCAAAGAACTAGCGGCGACGAAAGCCAACGGTGTTGTCGCCTTGCGTTCGACCAAAAAGCTGCACGTAAACACACCACACAGACTACAGCCGACGACAAACTAAGACGTGCATCTTGCACCTGCATGAAAATAACGAGCTGTCTTTGTCAGCAGCTAACAATAGTATATATTCGTCATTTAAAAGGAAAAATCGAAACAAGGATAAAATATAAGTATATTTTTACTCTACTTCTAATGATTGCACATCATATATCCACAAGATTTTGGTTGTGTTCTGTAAATAAAGAATTAAGTGTTTTGGAAAAGTTTTGAAACGTAGCAAAAAGTGTCTATTATATTCTTGGTCTGCTCATGTTTCTTCCACAACATTTCCTCACCATATTGTGATTGATAAGACAACAACAAAACAGCCAAGACAAATACAGCTCTAGTCTCTGTAACAATTCAGCTCGATCAATAAACCCACTTGCATTACACTGAATCTCCCAATCTCAAATAGCTCATTTTCTTATTCTCCTTCCAGACACAAATTGACTGTCCCTCACGCTAACAAGCTTTTTCCTCCGTCATTTTCTTCTGCAAACCAGTCTCAGTACAGTCCTCCTAAACAATTTCAAAGCTACCCAGTGGATTGTTCCGGTCGATAATGAGTGCCGTGCCGAAACTGTTTCCATAGGGCATTGCGGTTGTTCTTTGGTGAGGGTTCGTCTGCTGCAGGGTTTGGCTGGAAGGTAACAAGAGCAAAACTGTATTTGAGCACAGAGGCTGAAGGTGTAAAGCAGCAAGGGAGGTAATTATGTGTGGAGCCAGTTCCTGGTAAACAGAGAGCCACTGAGGAGTAAAAGTATACTGAGAGAGGAAGGAAGTTCGACACATGGCAATCAGATCTTTCGGAGCAACAATGTAGGGTCTGTGAGTTTTATGGGGTGGAAAAAGACCACTTTGATTAAAGCTATCAGAACCACCTTGCTTTTATTGTGGCTTGACAGGTGATTTGGGCCTTGAAAATAATCTTATTTAGTGTCTCACTGCTTTTCACCTTTTTTGCTGTTAAAGTAAAACACACCATGAAAGTGTGAATAAATGTTTACTGTGTGAAAGTGTTGTGTGACATGCACAATTTTCATATCATCCTATCATCAGCCTGTGAGATCACCAATACACAATATTATCGTGCTAATTTATTTAATTATTTATTTGCTTAGTTTCATTGCCGGAAAGTGAACCAACTCCAGCGTAAGGCTAAAAGCAGCCTAATGTTTTTAATGTGACTGAATTTGTATATAACACATTAATTCAATAGAAACATTGTACGTTACCAGTTATAATGGTTACATTGCCTCAGTTATTCAAAAAGCAGTTACAGAAAACAAATAAAGAATATTTACATTTCCAGAGAACATCATCACTGACTCAGTCTAGCACGAGTTTATACACTTTAAAAACACTCCCGTTATAATCAGTGAATGTACACTGTGTGATAAATTAATCTCTTATACTTAAATTGCACATACATCTGTGCGTTCCATTCGGAAGGGCTCATCCCTATGACCCTAAATCCCTTCAAAGGGTTTACCCTCTGGAGTGAGAACTTTGAAGGGTGTAAGGAACCAAACAACTATTTCTTGAAGTGCCCTTCTGCGTCATCATCCCGTGCCCACACGGCGGCGCCGTAATCAGCACAAAGGATCATGGGGCCTAAAGTGTCCATCAGTTGTACCCTTCGAAATCCTTCATTCCGAAAGGCCCTTTGTAGTGGCCCGTTTTAAGCACTTTGGTTTGGAACGACCCTTCAGAATAGCAGCCATGATTGTTTTCGCTCCGAAGTACCTTTCGGAGGGCGATATATCCCTATGGAACGCAGTGCAAAACTCTGCTGTTTCAGCGATTAGTCACCTGAACGCTTCTGATTGGCCATTGCATTCATAAGCTCAACATAATCGTGTGTGATTGGTTATAATGCCCAACACTATAAAACATGTAAAAATAAATATAATGGAACAAAAAAGCCCTTATATTAATTAGATAGTATTACTAGCCTAATAATAATAATAATTATTATTATTATTATTATAATAATCGTCTTGCTATCATCAGTGACATGAGCCACAGGTGCCTAATAATAATAATAAATAATAATTATAATAATCGTCTTGCTATCATCAGTGGCATCAGCCACAGGTGATATCTCTGACTATCGTTGATACACGATATATCGTCTATCTGCACTATCCTGCTTTGTGATAGTCCCCACACACAAAAATGGTTTCTTTTTGTAACTTATGCTTGAAGTCACTCTCCAAGATTGCTTTTACACAGGAAATTATGACGAAGCATCTCCCCATCGGCACAGCTCAATGGCTCAACAAATTGATTTTGACGCTTGACTGCACAGAGTTTAGCAAACAGTCAACTGTGTTGGAGAAATGAAGTCTGTTGAAAGGTGTGAGAGAATACGTATCAGTCTAGGGCAAATAAATACTCCGGCCATTTTCTGTCTGCCTTCAGCCTAAAATCTGTTCTTGCCTTGTGCGATATAACATCTGAATGGCATATATGCATGTACGTTTTGTGTGTTTCAAAAGAGAGGTCAGTCATCCGTAGCGCTTCTGCTGCTGAAAAGGGGTCATTCACACTGACAGCCAAGTCATTCGTTTTCAGTGTGAAATGGCCACTTGAGGCAACAGTAAGATGACGTGGGTGTCTCCAGTGACTCAGCAAAGTTGAGAAAAGAACTTTATGGTAATAAGCACTCTGACACAACTACTAATGGGAATAAAGTAATTGGAACTCATGTAACGCATCTCCTGTGAGATACTGTAGGAAGTCAAAGGAGAAGTACATGTTACTTTGAGCAGTTTCACTGTTCTCAATGTTTTGTTCTTGCCCACATACAGGGATCAAACTGATGCATAAAAAAGTGTTAGAAACTGTAAGTCTGTTAATGGGGCAGTCATGGTCTAATGGTTAGAGAGTCGGACTTGTAACCCCAAGGTTGTGGGTTCGAGTCTCGGTACCGGCAGGAATTGTAGGTAGGGGGAGTGAATAACCAAAGCATTCAACCCTTACTACCACGATTGAGGTGAGACCCTTGAACATGGTACCGAACCCCTAACAGATCCCCGGGCACTGCAGCTGCCCACTGCTCCAGGTGTGTGTGTTTGTTCAATACTCACTGCTGTGTGTGTGTGTGCACATTTGGATGAGTGAAATGCAGAGCACAAATTCAGAGTATGGGACACCATACTTAGCCACACGTCATGTCTTTCACCTTAATATTTAGCTGCAAGGTTTGGAACTGCACTGGCAAACTGCACTGCACTGCACTGGTTAAGTTCAGTTTCAATTGGTCATGAAAACACAGGATATATGATCATATTTCTAGAACAGCGAACATTTGGAGAAAAGAGAGAGAAGACGAGACACGTGTAAGCACCAGAAGGAAATGCACAGGTGCACCCTTTTTATTAGTCATAAATGAATCACATCATATGGCTCAACCTGAAATCAGTATCTGTCCCCAACCTTCTGTGATTTACCTACCATGTTAAGTTGCCTTACTTATTTATTTTTTTTTAAAAAGGATTAATTTGAGCTTTCTGTTAATCAAGAATCCTGTAACAATGTATTATAATTTCCACAAAAATATTAAGCAACACAACTGTTTTTAGCATTGATAATAAAAAGAAATGTTCCTTCAGCACCAAATCAGTATATCAGAATGATATACTTATGCTGTCTGGATCTTCATTAAAAATAAAGTTCAACTTGGCACTGCACAGTGCCAGTTTCTCAGTTCATTACCACTTTTAGTAATGGCTGTTGAAAAATAAACATTTATAAATTACAATTTTAAATATAAAAGCTCATTTCAATTTTAATGAGATTTCACAATAATACAGTTTTACTGAATTTTTGTTCTAAAAATGTATGTGTATTTCTCTGTCTTGTCTCGACAACCTATAGATTGTACCCACACAGTCTATGATTTTGAAGTCTGCATCCCCAGTATCACATGATTTCAAGAGCTCACTTCTTTCTCAGGTGCTGCTAAGCTCTTTTTTCCCTCAGATTAGTTCGGTACCCACAGGTGCGACCTCACCATGACAACGGTTGAGGTGATGGAGGAGGGGTTATCCATTATTGGCTCATTGTTACTAAAGCACAGCCAGAGGCGTCTCTGCAGACAGCCGGTATTTGAACCCAGGATCTCAGCCATGGGATGCATCATTTGAGTGCTCCGGACACAGTGTTTAAAAGGATGATGTGTACCCCCTGCGCTGACCTGGTGGATAATGCACAAAATTGATGTGGTGCTAAAAAGCATGCATTAAATTTTTACTTTGTGATTGCATAAACGTAAAAGTGAACAGTGTAAATTTATGTACATTACTGCTCAAAAGTTGGGGGTTAAAACAAGACTCTTATGCTTACCAAAGCTGCATTTATTGGATCAAAAATACAATAAAAACAGTAGTATTCTAAAATATTATTACAGTTTAAAATAACGGTTTTTCTACCACTAATCTGTGGTAGATTTTTTTCATGTGTCTTAAATGAAAGGAAAGTTCAAAAGAACAGCATTTATTTGAAATAGAAATCAT
>SCHK01330572.1:236-16956 GCA_004124795.1 Poropuntius huangchuchieni
GTAAACTGATGCATGCAAACCCATTTTAAACTGTTTCTCCGGTGCCAAATCCATCCATCAAAATACAATAACAATTTACTTGAACAAACGTGGCTGTTTGACATTTTAGTAGAATTGATGGATTGTTTAGACCTGTGGCTCATTTATTTTACATAATGTTGTAGATGCTTGAAATCTACCAGGTTTTTTGTGTTTACAAGATGTCCCTTGTCATAAACATTCTTCAGAAGATGCAAACATTTCTTCAAAAGTAGATGGTATGTCTTATCAAAACCAGCTTCGAAAGATTCATGTCATCAGCCTTGTGTGATTAACTTCAGTTAAGCTGAGTAAAGCTCAGCACTGTCAGTACATTTGTTAAATCTCAAAACAACGGAAGGTCTTTAATGGCATCCAATTTCTTTTGCACTTGCTGAAATGGATTGGCACATATACAGTATCTGAAGACATTAGGTAACCAAATCTAGTGTCTGGGTAATTCCTGCAATTAAATGATAAAAGGAAAGTGATAATAGAGCCCCAAGAATGACAGCTCAGTGTGCTTTGTTGCAGCTATGTGCAGGCTTTGTAATTGCTGACAGGCTTAATAGGACTGATAAAATTGAGTTAGTGGGATTTTATCAGCAAGAATAAACCCTGTGCTGAATGTTGGCTCTTTGTTACAAATGGAAATGACTTTGGAATCAGTGTGGAAATGGGAAAAGCACTGACAGTGAAGCACAAAACATGAAAAGAAATCTATATTACCTCAGGTTAATTGGCCAACAGACAAAACCTGAACAGCTGCAAAACTTTTCCCTTAAAATACATATTGCCACTGCCCCGTGTGGTCAGTCTGCTCTGTTCTCAAGGGAATAGATTTGATTTTACTCTTAGACACATGCGATATCATTCCAAGCAACAATTAGCACTAATCCAGTGGAATTTAGAATGCTGTTTTAAAGAAGCAAATGCAATTAGCACCCATGCCTGAAATATCAAGCAAAGGTCCAGATCTTGCTTAGTTTTATTTTGTGGTTGACTTTGTGGAAGTTGTGCTCTTCATAGAAAATTTGTTTGTGAAAACCCAGTCTATGGATTCGTATTTTAATTCTCTTGATATGTGCATGACACATTGTGTAAATTTAGTAACATTCTACTCAGTCTAATGCAATTAGCAAAATTATCACAATTAATCAGACAAAACTCCACTCAGCTAGTGCATCTTTTCGAAGTGATTAGCAGCCTTGTCACCTGACCTGCTGATTTGCTAAAATGAACTTGTCAGCTTCTGTTCACAAAAAATAAAAATAAAAAAACTAAAAAGTGACATTTATTAGTTTTTGCAAATTATGTCTTCAAATATACATCTATTATCTTTAGCTTCTTTTTTCAAACATTTTAAACATAATTCTTGAATTCTTATTTATTCATTTTGTATATTCTTAAAGGTAACACTTCATTTTGATAGTCCACTTTAGACATTCTACTAACAGTAAGTAACTTTGCAACTACATGTCAACTAGCAGTTAGTAGAGTATTAGTAGACTGTTTGCTTAATATCTTCTAACACTTTCTTTGTCAACTTACTCAACTAAACCTAAACTTACCCTAACAGTCTACTCTGAGAGTTAGTAGATATGTAGTTGCAAATAATGAGATTTACTTGATATGTAGTTGACATGTAGTTACTTATAGTTAGTAGATGTCTGAAGTGGACTATCAGAATAAAGTGTAACCTTCTTAAATGGTTCATTGTAACTTTTAAACTTAAACTTTAAATGGCTATTGATTATGAAATGCGCTATAAAAAACTTAGCTAATCAAACGTGTTCAACTGTCAACTTTAGATCTGAATCTGTGGTGGAAGGAAGTAGTTCGCACAGAAGAGGGCTTTTTTTAAGATACTCTGTTGCTTCTAATTTTTTTACACACTTGTCCTGTCGAACTGTTGTATGAACGCAATATCACTCAAGTACGAGAGCGATACCGGCTCTATATCAGTGGTTGTGATTGCCTCTTTTGTTTTTTTGTTTTTTTGTTTTTTTTTTGCTGCCCAGCACCACATTTACTTGGCTAACTAATTTCTATTTCAAAAATGTTAGATCTATGAAATCAAACACTATGAAATGTGAACAAAGAGAGATTGCTTGTGGATTCTTGTCACTGGAATCTTGCCCGGTCAACAGTACACAGATGAATGTTTAAATAATATTAATAATGTTTATCATGGCATTGTATTGTTTACTGTTCTAAACAGGAGGACTGTTTAGGCTTGCACAAGTGAGAATGAGAGCTGGCTGAGTGGAGAAGTAAACACAATTGGAATCCAAGGAGCTTTCAGTGACGACATGAACAATGCAATACGAGGCATATCACATCAAAGGCTTATAGCCACTGGGTTCCAAGACATGATTTGGGGCTTGTTAGCATTATAACCAATACCAGTAATAATAGCAAATGCACGCTGATTCCCCTCTCCTCCTTTTCCAGCCTGACAATATTCACATGCTTCTCCGCCTGCCAATAGCTTGTCGTGACATGCCATTATAATAATTGGCCATTCGCTCTCCATCCCCGGTTGGCCTGCCAATCTGCCCATTGACACAGTGGGAGCATGGCAGCCCATCATTCCAGTAATGACAACACAGCAGAGATTCAAGCTGGATTTCACCAATAATAATGATGTTGATAATAGAGTTAACCGCGAGCAAGCCTCATCATCCCAGAGAGTTCACAGAAAAGGACGGTAACTAAGTTTCAAAAATTCATAACTGACAGCTAAAATCTGAATGTATGAATGTGTATGAGTTTGAAATAAATGTGAAATACTGTTAAAAGTAATAAATGAAAACCCTATGTCAGGATGCCTCATGACTTATAAGTTATTTTGAAGGATGTTTCAAGTTTCATAACACTGTTGACTTGCACTGTATGGACAACAAAGCCTAGAGACATTTTTCAAAATAGGTTAATAAATCATGACAAAGTTTCTAATTTTGGGGTGAACTATCCCTTTACGTCTAGAAGAGTGTAGATAAAAAAAGATGCCACCGAGTCTTATCAGACATGAAACTACTGTAAAAATAAATAAACAAATAAATAAAATCATATTAAAACATCTAAAACACTATTACATATTCACAGCATAAAAAAAGAATAAATTAAAAAAATATTTACGACTTTAATCATAAAGATATTTGAACTTATATACAGTTGATGCACTTAACCCAATAGTTATGTGTGTGGTACAGATCAGAATTGAAGAAAGTTATTAAACGCTGAAAATCTTATCCCGATTCACTCTGTGAAGATGCGCATTTTTCATTCAAATGCAAGAAATCACCTGAAAACACAACCTGTCGCAATCTATGACAAAGTAGGTGAGAGCCAGTGAGTGTTTGATTTCAGAAGTGTACTTTGAGTTTTTCAGTTTTTGCATGTGTAAAAACCACGGGGTTTGAACGTTTAGTCACTGCTGATAAAGATCACTGAATAACGGCTAAAGATAAAATGGTTAAACAATTACAAAAATGTTATTGGCTTTAAGGTTTTAAAATATAGTCTTGTTTACATTATGTAATCCTTTGAAATTAGTTGGGAGCAGAAGTGAATGAAATGTTGTTATTTATATTACATATTGACGAAATAAGTAACCACAATTTATATAAAAACATTTGTGAATACTCATGAAATGGTTGTTGTTGGTGTTTTTTGTTGTTGTTTTTCTGAGTTTATTAAAATAATTGAAACTTTTCAAATCAGTGTTCATGTGGATTTATTTATTTCTTTATTTGGCATGTAGCCGTGTAATGAGCGAGACAGTGTACACTCTGATGGTCATTATCTCTAAAGTTTATCCGCTTCACACTGAGCCTAAAAACATCCCTTATCCAAGATAAAATCACTATAACACAACCCTGTAGGGTTTACAGTTTTAATAAACCCCTTTAGGATTTATTTTGTGATAATGACCGGCTGACTGTACATATTGTAGGTGCCATCCAGTAATTTAATCTGACCTCAACATTTCAATTCATAATAATGCTTATGAAACAGCCATTATTATCTTCTTTGTCCAGTAGTGTTGGCTCTGACTGCTCTAAATAGCAAGGTTGCATTGGCAGGCCGTGCTAAAGATAATGTGCACAGCTGTGAAATTGTTCTTGATGCACACGGTTCAATTGAGTCATGCATTTAGATGTAGGCTGAAAATACCTGGCATGCTGGAAAGAATGAAGTCACATTACTTGACCATTTATATGAGTATGTTGAGGATGGTTTACATAGAAAAAAAATGATGTTTTCAAAGAATGTTGAATGTGAATGTGAATGTGAATGTTCCCTGTGATGGGTCAATTTAAAAGTGATTGAGGATGGATAATTTTGACAAACTTGATGAACCTGTGATATCTTAAAATGGCATAAAATGAAAATAAAACCTGAAACCTTTTCACAGAACCTTGCAAAAACAGCCCATTACAATGATAAGGAAAAAGCGCACTGTATTGTGTGTAATCACAACAACGTTTGGCAGGTGTCTACATTGTCAGCTGAGGACATTACAAAGATTAAACCAGTGTTTTTGTTTAACTCTGTAACAAGATATGTGGAGTTATCTGCTTCTGCAAAAAAAAAAAAAAAAAACGACTTGGAGTTATCGGCTTTCAGGGTTGCCAGGTTCTCACTAACTAAACCCGCCCAATTGCTACTCAGAACTAGCCCAAAACTAGCCCAATGGTGTTTTGAAGGGGTCCTCTGGTAAAATACACGTTCACCTGGTATAATTCGCATCGCAGGGGCTAAATATCACGTTATTGGGGTTGCTTAAACCCACGGACATGAAACACGACCCGCCGAAACAGTGTTAAAGCAGTCCAATTCCGCAGGAAAACCGCAGACTTGGCAACACTGTGTGCTTTTGCTATAAAACAAACTGTTAATAAAAACTTTCAATGAACTTTAATTTTGTAAGTTACCTGTATTTGCTTGAGTTATTATTACTTAATCAAAACAACCCAACTGCAGTTATCTGTTTTTGCAAATGAACTCTTCATTTAGTCTGGATTTAAATAGACTACTGTTGAGACACAGTGTTTCATTTGTTTTTAATATGTTTTAACATGAATGGCCAAGAGCTAGATTCTCTGTTCTGTGCTGTTATGCACAAAACAATTAATGATAGCTCTGTTCTGTTTCTGTCAAGGTCATATTAAATCTAAAGAATTTTAGCGTGCGGAACTGTATTTTTAGCTTTGTTTCATAATGATTGAAGATTGTGTTTGCAGAAAGTTCATCAAATTCAATACAGGCCAGATCTGTGGGATATATCACATGGCATCGCAAACACTGCTGTTGAAATAAATATTTTAGTTTTTTTTAAGAAATGCATATAAGAGGAGATAATAAAACAAGGTTAAAAAGCTTTTCAAGCAAGGGCATCTTGAGTGGGTTGGACTACGCTTTGGCTAATACTCAAAAGATGCCAGCGCTTTTATATCTTAGCAAGAAGTCTTTTGGGTGATTTAATTTGTACTTTGATCAATAAGCAATCTTCGGCTTCTTACGAAATATTCCAGCTGTTACAGTGATTGATTTGGATTGAGGGTACATGTGCAAGGTTTTTGGACTTGATCTGTATTTGATTAAGTATTGACAGGAGCTTGTGTGGCTTGTTTTCTTGGCTGCCTGGTGGGTTTAAAAGAAATATAGCAGCGTGTCTGTAGGGAATTTGCTAGTGAATATGTTTTTTATACAGTTTGCAGATGATGTCGGGGTGGAACCAGATCTTGCCGCCTCTCAGTCTCAGAAGCATTAAAACAATCTTGGCTAATCCCACACAAATACAAACAACAAGTTCTGTAAATACATGCTGTGATATTTGAAGTTTAAATTAAGCAGATGAGTACGGCTGCAACCAAAGGATCTCTTTGCTCTCTTAATTTAATCTCTTCAATCTTTTTAATAGCCCAACTTGTGCCAGTATTGTGTTTATACTGTGCCATATGAATTACTGTTGGTTTTCAGAGCCACATCTGCCAGAATGTGTGGGAATGTTTACCTGGATCCACATTGTGATTGTGACTGAGAGCATACGGAGTGGAGATATGCAGGCATGTCGGTGAGAGTTTGTCCTCACACAGCTCTCAGCTCAGCCCCTACCTCATCACCCCCTCAGAGCCAGACACAAACTGCTCCCTCTGCTCTGGTAATAAATAGGATCATGCCTGTAGGCACCACTCTGAGGGACAGAGAGAGAGAGAGAAGGGGTGTGTGTGTGTGTGTGTGTGTGTGTGTGTGTCTGTGTCACTTTGTGTACCTTTCACTGGCTGTTCTGAAAACTCAAAGGTTACCATTATTACTAGACATTCTTTAAAGGTGAAGTGTCTCATTTTTTCGATGTTAAAATACTTTCTCGGATCCCAGCCTAATAAGCAGAAACAACTATAAAACTATAGGTAAGTTTTAAATTGATTTTCCTGAACCTTTACAGGATTTCTGATTTGTAAGGCACTCGGTCACCTGTCAGCTGACCAGGCTGGGAAACCAGCTGGCCATTCTAGTTAAACCAGCTGAATGCCGGGTTGGCCAGGCTAGGAAATCTGCTTAATCCAGCTAAAAAAAAAACAATCCATCATAGGCTGGTTTTTGTTTGTTTTCTAATAGGAATTATTCAGTTTGTTTGAGCATCTTGATCAAACTGACACCAAAACACTGGCTCCACTGGACAGTGGTGTGAGTTTAAAACAGGACTGTCTGTTTGTTTGACCACTGGAAGATATGTATGTATGTATGTATATATGCAGCTATGTATTATGCATGTACAGTATGTATGTATGTATGTATGTATGCATTCATGCAACATTTTCATTCCAGAAGTAAAAATCTCATTCCGTTTTTAACGATAACTTACACATTTTTACAGATATCTTGATGGTAGCTACTTAAACATTTGTATGTTTTGCAATTAAAATAAAATATATTGATTCTGTTCGATAACACAAGTGAGACAAAAAATGACACACTTCACTCAGCCTTAAAGATTTTAGATAAGATTATCCTGTTATATTGTATTTTTAATGGCTAGAAATATTTTTTGATATCTTAATGTATTACAGTTGACTATTGCCATATTAAAGAAAGTTTTAGTTGAATAAAATCAGTTAGTTTCTATATTTCCTTGTGAAGTATATTTAAGTTACCTAACATAACTTTTTTTGCAGTGAACTTTATTCAACCTTTCAAAAAACAAAAAACAAAAAAAACAAGGAGTTGGGAGTAGAACCTCTGCTAATTAAAAACAGCACACAAGTGTTAGTCATTGTGCCCGAGGTCTGTTTTTGTAGAGTTATTTATTTATTTATTGGCTGAGGTAAATTTGCATTAATTGGGAAATTAATAATAATAAAAAAGTAGTTGGATTCATAGGCTTTTTCAAGGCTTGAATTGGTATGTTGTCTACTTTATTCACAAAATTATGATTTCGTTTTCTGTTAACAGGGAAACACCTTTTCCTCAGTCTCATAATTGAGAGTCTGATGGATAAAGCCCATGTCCTTAACATTATTTTCTCCCACGATAATACTCAGAGACCTTCGGTTGAAGTGTACTTCAGTGCTAAATTAAACTGTAAGAGCTTCTGTTGCGTGAACCCAAGCAATGGACTCAATACTGTAGAAGTGCTTTATCGGTGATTACCAAAATAAATTAAATATGGAAGCTCTGTCTTGACATACTTGTTATATTAACATAAACAGTGTTTAATTATTAATATTATTATTTAAACATTAGCAGTACACAAACAACCCTTATTCTCAGCACAGCTCTCTCACAATCTGGGTGGCCTTCCCACCGAGTTCAATGATCCAGCACAATGTAGAAGCCCAACTCATCTGGAGATCCAGATTACGATCCCATTCCTTAACCCACAGCCCACACACATCACAACCTACTAACACAGTGGAAAACCAGGAAAACAGACAATTGACCCCTTGACAGCACTGAAAACCGTGCTGAGATGAACCATGCTATTCATATTTCCTGTGTTTTATACTGTGTGCAATAGATAATGCCCTACAAATGCATGTGAGATGTCTCTGAACGGGCATCTTATCTGGAAAGCATCAGGTACTGTTTCACATGTCATATTGGAGTACAAACACCTCATTTAAAAAGGAGTATTCACATACTCTCTAAATTATGAACCTCATAAACATTTTAACAAGTCCTTAGAATGACATCTTATAGATAACGAGTACACATATGGAATAGATGTCTCAGCGACATATGTGCTAAAAGTGTAGAGCTTTATATTTAGTGTGTTTGGTGTAAACATAAAGGTGAAAAACATGGAGGAAGTTCCCATTAATCCCAGATGCTTCTGATTATAGACTTCTTGGAACATATAAGTTTAGCCCTGCAAACTTAAAAGAGAACCAACTTAAATTCAATCTCTCACACATGCAGATTCTTTAAAAACTAAAAAACTAAAAAAAATCACAAGAATGTGTTCTGCCATGTTAGTAAGCTTAATTCAAAACAGGACTGCTAATAATAATCTGCTGTTCCTAATATATATATATATATATATATATATATATATATATATAGCCCATGCTGTGGATCAAATCAATCTTGATATTTTTCCCCAAGGTTTTTTTTTTTTTTTTTTTTTGATGAATAGAATGTTCAAAAGTATAAAATAATAATAGTAATAAAACATTTATAGTATTAGAAATGTCTTTGACACATGATCAATTTAATGCATCCTTGCGAAGAAAAAATAAATAAATAAAATAATAATAAAAAACACTTTTATAATATTAGAAATGTTGTTGGCACATGATCAATTTAATGCATCCTTGAAAAAAGTATATAATCTCTCTTACGTCAAACTTATGTCAAACTTGTGAAATGTGCATCACATTTCTATAAAAGTTTTCAGCATTGATAATAAGATGAAACATTTCTTGAGCACAAAATCAACATATTAGAATGGCTTCTGGAGGATCATGTGACACTGAAGTCTGATGTAAAAGTTGCTGAATATTAAGCTTTGCATTACAGGAAAAAATACAATTTTAAAATATATTAAAAATAGAAAACAGTTACTTTGACAATCCTTCTGATGACACCCTGATTTTACGGGTATATGTCACCAAGATGTCTATTCCATTTGTGCTCTTTCATCTTAAAGATGAAAGTTGTTTGCGAAAGATTCATTTTGTAATGCTTTTGAGTGTTTTTGAGTGTTTGTTTGTAATGGTTATAAGGGTTCTTTGGGTTCTTGTGTTTTTTAAGGCTTTAATTAATGCTTTTGTTTCATCTTCAAGTCTTGTACTGTTTCTGTCTCCCATGTTCATCATCTTTCTGTTGCTTGATCCCTTCTGTCATTTGTACCCAGATGTTTCTTGTTTGTTAATTGCTGCATACCGAGAAGATAATACCTGGAAAAAGCTTCCCATTCATCTCACTGCCATGTACTTACGGCATTTTTTTCCAACAGGGCCAAACTAACCAGTCCTTGTTTTGTGTTCTTGTTTTTACTGCAATAAAGCATTTAGCTCCACTACGTTTGCTCTCATGTAACCCTACATTACAGGGATTTTCTGCAACACGTCACTAAAATGTTTCCTGTGTTTATTACAATGAGAAGCAGATGTTTTGTGGCATCTTTTATCAGATGTTTGTACACACATATGACTTTAAAGTAAAGGTGATGCTTCCCATAGGATTCACACTTTCAGATGTTTCAGTGACATGATACATTTAACTACTTTTAAACAAAACTTAACACTTCTAAACAAACACATTTTGAAAAAAGAAAAAAGAAACATGAGTAATTTAAAAGATATTTCATCACTGTGTAGGTAAACATGTATACATTTTTTTTTTTTTTTTCTCACAAGCATAACAAGGAGCTTAATGAAAGTTTATTTGACTGGACGAAGTGTAGCTGGAAGCGAATGCTTAATAGGGTTGCTGTGAATGATCTGCAATACTTTGTATCTCCGCCCTCAAGCTCAGACAATAAATTATTTAAAATAACCTGCAGCTAAGTGGCAATACAAGAAGAAAGAGAATAGCAAGAAAAGGGTTTTTGTTCTTCAGTCTGGAGAAAATAGTCCTAACAAATAAGAGTGTGAAAAACAGGTTGTGCACACGCATAGGGACATTTTTTACATTTTTTAATTTGCTTGTGCGTTTGCCTTCTAATTTTGTTTACTCGTATGCGAGTGGTAATATGCATTACGCTGTATATTACCAAATGAAAAGTCAGTATATTTTAAACCTGATAAACTTCTGTTAAACACTCTCAGAGAGACTGTATCAACGTAACAAGTACTGTACCATAATATGTTAAAACAAATTGTAAACAGATTGCTGGAGACTTAATCGATTGTCCATTGCTCTCCATTTAATCTCATTGTGTAGGAGAAACAATTAACATATAGTATTACAGATCTCATTAACTTTCCTCTGGACATGTACTCAATGTATTGAGGGGGAACAGATTGCTTCAAAATATGCTTGCAGGCCACACTTCCTTTCAGCCATCTGATTCTGTCGTGCCTGTAGCTGCTGTTATCTATGAGCTGTCTAAAGGCATCAGGGAAAACAAACAGCAGGGATAAAGCCTGAATCATAGAGTTTCATGGGTTGGTGATCCTGGTTTCCAACATCAGTCCTCGTCCAGAAGTCTTGTTCTGCCTAGCCGGCAAACACACGTCCCATAGATCACTGCTGACCTTTTCGTTTTCCATGTGAATGTTTGGCAGGCCGGACAACACAGGTGAACATCACTCATGCCATGCTACAGTGTACTTGTCAATCATGTTGGTGTGTCTGGAAGCTGAGAGTAACACAAGCTGAAGGACTCGGGAGAAGAGGGCGCTCTTATTATACTTACACTGACTGACACTGCGGCTGAGCAAAAGATATCAGCTGGCTTGACATCCACATTTTAACATAAGCCATACATGGATGTAGATTTGAGTGTGAATGGTAGGAATATGTACCTATCAGAGTTAAACTGGATAATCCCTGTTGAATATGTTTCTAGTGATCAATTTGAGTGTAGGTGACAAAATATGTACAGAACCTGTGCATGTTTCTGTGTCATGTTATCATTAGTGCAATAATTAATTTTCCTTTCTGCCTTAAACTAACAGTTGCTGTCTATGTAAGGGTTGTAAAAATTATATCATCTTCACTTAACAGTTTGGTCATTTTTTTTCTGAGTACAAGGTAGTGGGCAATTGTGTGATGTTTTTCATTGCCGAGGATAAATACAATACTTATTTTTTGAATGGGTTTTTGAAACACTCTGCTAATCTGCCATTGGTCAAAAAAACAAAAAAACACATCACCCTATTGGTTGAGCCTGTGTCGCTATGTCAGGTTGGTCAAATAAACAGAGCACTGTTTTGAAAACAGCACAGAGACAGTCTTTATTAACCTACAAGCTTAGCTGAAGTATTTTAACATAAAACAGTGACACACTTTAGTTTTAGAAACTTTTTTTTTTTAAATAACATATTCAAAATGACAGACTCAGACTCACAGTGAAAGCAACATGATTTGATTAAATATTCAGTGTGTGTGTGTATTTCAAGACAAAAAGGCTTATAGTAGTAGAAGTATTTTAACAAAACAATGACACACTTTAGTTTTAGAACTTTTTTATTATTTTTTTTATTTTTTATTTTTTTTAAATAAGAACAACTAATCGTTTGTAACAGAGAGATTCATGGCAAAAACCACATGATGTAGTGTTTTATATATACTCGATCCTTGATGTACCCAATGAAGAATTGTAATTCATTTTATTAATAATTAATCTGATTGTTCCTCACACCTACAGCAAATTCATCTCTCTGGCATGACCTAGATATAGTCAGGAACGGTATTGTCACACCACCTGACAATTCTCTGGGTAACCTAGTTTTGTGTGTAGATAGTGTTTGTTGGTTTTCTTCCCGCTTTGAAAGCGCGCTATCCAAAACATCAATTGATATACTGCTTTTTTAGAGACAAAGCCTCATTGAAGGAGCAAAGTGTAGAGACATTGTATTGTTCTTCCTATTGTTCTACAATCCCATCGAGGCAGAGCTCCACTCTGTGTCCCCTGGTTCTGCCACACTGCCTACCTCTTGACAGTTTTCCCTGATTTCCTCTCCTCTTTTTCTTCTTCTTCCCACCTTTCCATCTGACCCCAGTACTCTCCTCATTTCTTTCTATTTTTCTTGAATCCCCAATACTTCTCTCCCCACCCATTTCTCAGCTTTCTTTCTTTTCATCTCATCTCTGTCATTTTCTTCCCTCTCTACTCTCCTGCCTTTTTTAACCATCTTTCCCCCTTCACTGAAGGTTTATGTGCTTCTTTTGCCTCTTTGTGCTGCAGCCAAGCCTTCATCTCTGCTGCCGGAGCTCCATTGGCAGGCTGCCAAAGCCTGTTAGTACAGAAACCTGCCCATTCCTCAAAATCCATCCATTGCACTTGCATTAGGACTCAGCCCATCATTACAGCCAGGCCATCAGACTGGAATCATCCCATCAGCTTTTTAAAATACTGAGTGGTGAATTCACTAAACAGATATGACACTAGAATTCCACCACAGACGCCTATGTTTCATTCACTAATCAACTGCAGTCCACACAATATTTACTCTGGTGTAGTACTGCAGCATGAGCATTTAAATGAAGCCATTGTCATCCATTTTAGCCCAAACATGTCAGCTTACTATTTTTTACCTGGTAGAATTAACGTTGTGCTAGTACGGCATAAACAGTATTTTATTTAACAAAGAACACTTTGTAGTGATCATGGTGGCAGCAGTTGAATTTAAAATGCAGTAATTGAATAAAGATGTCATTTTACTTGATAATTGTACTTTGGGATCACACCTCAGGACAAAGCCGGTTCTGTGGGGGTCCTAGAGGGGGCTAAGTACCCTTAAACAAAAGCAAGTGAAACTGTAATAATTGAATATTGGTGAAACAGAGTTGGCAAATGCTCTAGTGCATAAGCCATCATCAAATGTTTCTATTTACAACATGGTTTTGCAGCGTTGACCACTTGAGCCAATCACAGACGTGTCTGTTGATCTCTTGAACCCTCAATACCACTCAAAACATCTTAGTTCTGCATGCTCGTGAATCTTGACAGTGAGCAGCTTTATTGACTAAACAGACATTCTTGTGTAGCAAAACTTTGATTAGTGCATAATCAATTCGGAATTTGAATAAAAGTTTTGTTTTTGATGCTGGTAAGACATTTAAATGCGGGATTCACACTCATAATTGCAATTACAGATATAGTGATAACCATAGCAATGGATGGGAAAAATATGTCCAAAAGATGTGCATAAATCAAAATATATTTAGACTTCTAGATTCTAATTCTGCCTATACATTCCATCTTCACTTTACTAGAGCATCCTATCTAATTTCAGAAGCACCCTCGGTGGTTTGATTCTGGAAGTGGGCCTGCTTCAAAATAACTTTCATACATGACAGATGTTTGGTGTGACACACAGGATGTAATTAAACTCGAGGGTCTGCTAGTGCCATGAAGGATCCCGAACCCCAACTGCTCCAGGCACCTGTTAAACAAAAGATGGCTGAGAAAAAATGTGCCTGTTGGAAATAAACCAAAGCCCTGCGATTCAGTTCAGTCACATCGTCCAGAGAGCTCTTGCAGCAATACAGTAGCTAATATAGATGGCCTCAACCTTAATAGACATGGACTAAAAGTTACAAAACTCTCATTTTGATTTCATGGGGTGTGTAATAAGTTTAGTCTTGAGGGAAAAGTTCCTAAGCAGTCATTTAAATGGACCAATATATATCAGGTTGTATTAAAAGTGTCAAGCTAACCTAATTATTTCCTTTTTCAAAAGAACTTGCTTCAACTTGCTTGAACATCTAAATTAGCCTTCTCGTGTTTCATGTTCATTCGATTATATTTAATGGATGCACTGAATATATGGACTGTATTCAGGTGAAATACACCCAATATTGAGTTATAGCAAAGGATGTATCATAAAAAGTAAATAAACCAGACCAAGTTCCATTTTAAATAGCCACTTAGTAAATCATAGCAGCTTGGGCTGAGCTGAAAGTTAACACAGTGTCATTTTTATGTCTTAAACCAGCTTAGCGTCTGCTATTTCTTTCCCACTGAGCTGAGCAGAAGATAAGCTGATAAACTAATGATATACTCTCAGTATGGTTTCAGTCATCAAACAAACTGTACTTGTCTATGCTCAGTGCAGGAAAAATTAAATGTGTAGTTTTACAACTATTTATTGAGACCACTGAGAAACAAGCCCTTTTGCATCAGCCTGATGTTTGCATGAATTAATAAATACCTACGACCATTACATTTTCATTTAAGTTACTGAATCATCAATTGGTGAAGGTCCTTGGAGACTTTACACTTCAACTATATAGTGCTGGATCTCATCTGGTGTAATACTCAGAGTAGGATTCAGAACTTTCATATGCTATTGTTAAACAGCAAATTGATTCATAGTAGTTGTGCATCAGCAGTAGCTCTCAAACTGCAAAGGACATTGAAACCATTTAAAGATCCAATACTATGAAGTGCTATGACAAATATTATAGAATTTTTGTAAGGACTGCATTTTCTACTGACCTTCATCAGCTTCGTATCTACTACTGGCACATTTAGTACATTCGAAAAGCAGGCAACCACAAATGGAGCACCACTTGAGTATATCATGTAAATACATGTTCATATTTGGTTATACAGCTGTAAATACAGTGCACAATACACAAACCTGTACATAAATCTTCTGTTCCGTATGTACAGTACCATGTTATTTTTATCATTTTATTTATTATCTCCAAAATACTTTATTTCCCCATTCAGATAAAAAATATAGTCAATAAAATGTATATATATATATATATATATGTATAAATTTATAAATATAGCCAATAAAATGCATAAGAACAAGTAGTACTGAAACAAGATTTTTGATGAACAGAAATGTCAACAAGATTTATTTCAACATTATAAATATCTTTACTTAAATATTTTTAATCAATTTAATGTGTCCTTGTTGAATAAACACTCATTTCTTTCAAATAAAAAATGTATATAATAATTATAATTTTCATAAAATCTTACTGACCCTAAACTTTTTAACAGCTGTGTACGTTTATAACTTTTTGCAAACATTAATATCTAGAATAGATATTATAAAGAGTTGATAAACTAAAACATGTATTATTCAACAGTTAGTTCCTGTTCTTCAATTTGACTGGATGCAACATTCCAAGAGTGCTAATATGAAGTCCAACAAGCTATTAGTGCCGAATAATTTTGATAAGGGTCAATCCTATGTGCTCTTTTACGGTAATTCAGATGGATTGTTAAATATTTATGAGGCTCATTGTTGTGGTCGACACAATGTAAACATTATAGAAGTTTGGACGCAATCTCCCTCCACGTATTGAAATGGCATAGTATTGATATTATTCATTTTTGCCTGATTGTCAATCAAGCAATAGCAGTTGCCTCCTGAATTCGTATGAACCTCAGTTATCCAACTTCCGAACTTCTTTTGTATAGTAACAGACTAAACTGCACAAAGAACAGTTCTATCCTTTTTTTTATCGTAAACCTCCAGCCTCTGCAGCCCCCATCTCCCACTGCACCTATCTCCTCTGTTCTTCTGCACGGTTAATCCTCATCCAAGCGTCTCAGAGCAGCACCAGAGCAGGTGTCCACGCAGTAGGGGTCACTGCTGCCTACTGAAAAGGCCATTTCCCGTTCCCTCGACTCTCTCCCTGGATGTATGGCAACCAATTTAGCACTTACCGTTACAGCCCTTCATGCCGGAGTGCTATTCATCTCTCTCATTATCCCCCAACTGAGGACTACTTTGAGCCGAACAGGAAAAAGGTTGCGAGACCGTGGGCCAGGCCAATCAGAGTTTGGCCTGAGACTAACTATAACAGCAGATGTTGTTAAAGTCTTGATAGAGGGTTAGGAGGTAGCTATAGGGGAGTGTTGCACACTTGGAAGATTTTTAAAAATCCTTCAGCGAGAGAGATTCTGGAGTTATTTTCGGTTCTGGGAGAGGCATGCCAATGAATGTGGATTGGGGGAAGGCTGGAAGCTTAAGAGACATGTATACACGCATGCACCACTGTCACACACACACACACACACACACACACAGCACAAACACACACACACACACACACACACACTACACCTCCATCCCCTCGCTCTGTGGAAATGGCCCTATGTGCTCTGAACACTAAATCAGGTTAAGCCTCCACTGTCTCCCGGCTAGCAGAGCACTTCATCACTCACACGGCAGACAATGCCACAGCAAAGGACAATCCCTCCTCTCTGTCTGCCTATGCATGTGCATACTAATAGATATGAGTTGTAAAATCCTTCCAACATTTTTGTGTCTCTGTTTGATCTCTTCAAAACCACCTTGTGCAGGTTTGGAATGATTTTCACATATGTAATGTTCACAAAAACATGTTTTTGTACAGTTTTGTTTCACATGCCATGCCTTGAATGCTAATTTCATCTGCACGTGTGTGATGTAACCCTTATTCTCTACTGAGATTGACTTAAAAGTCAATGCCAAACTGCATATTCAGCTGACCCAATCAAAAGCCATTAGACAGATATTATTAACATATTTGACGCATGAATTCCTCTAAATTGCCTCTGAATTGCCTCTAAAGT
>SCHK01330654.1:0-11366 GCA_004124795.1 Poropuntius huangchuchieni
TCTATACATCTTCCGTTTGTCAGTAATGATAACTTAACACAGTTTACACGGTTCACGAGTTGGTTCAACATTTTAGGCAAACTGTTTTGTGCTGTTGATGCAGATATCGTATTGGTCACTAGACAACATTTTGTGCAGTGTATTTTGTACAGATTACTAGAAAATCTTTTGTATTTGAAAGTTTGATGTTAATTATGGAGTTTTCTCTGCTGCAAATAAATATCTGGTATGCGTATTGCAGTACAATTAATTATCTATAACTTTTTATCTTTATCAACAGAATTGTATAAAATTAGCTTGCCTGTCCATTTGGAGGGTGCATCAATATGATCTAAAGACTTAAGTGAAGTGTAATGTTGAACAAGTGAACCAGTATTCTTTTTTTGAAGCAGTTTTTCCTTCAAGAATGGTCTCTTGATTATTTTATTTTGCTTTTGCTTGAGGGATTGGCAGCACCACAATCTCAATTTTAAAATCTCTTTTCTGCCAGCTGACTTCATCTTAAATCAATGATGTAATTTTTATGGGTGTGCTTGAGCCCTGGACAGCATGCTTTGTGTGTGTGCGGATTCAGGAATGATTATGTTAGTTTGTTCTATTTGAAGAATTGCTTAAGAACAAAATGCAGGCGAGTTTCTGTTTATTTTAAAACTTTGTCTTTTAAATGGTGACATCCTGGAGTCGAATTATTAACATCACAAAGAAGCAGATGCTGATATTTGAACCAGGTAGCTGATGACTGCTCTCTTTCTTTTGCAGTACACAGATAAAGAGGAGGTGGTTCTATGGATGAATACAGTGGGCCCTTATCACAACCGACAGGAGACCTATAAGTACTTCTCTCTACCGTTCTGCGTGGGCACCAAGAAAACTATTAGTCACTATCATGAGACATTAGGAGAGGCGCTACAGGGGGTTGAATTGGAGTTCAGCGGTCTGGACATCAAGTTCAAAGGTATGGCCTTATGTTAATATGTCTAGTGTGTTAACCTATTCAAATTAAGCTTATCAAAGGCACGAGTATTAAACTGTCGTACTATGTAAATTAAATTTGTAGTTCATTCATGTTTTTTTTTATTAGTAAGTATTATTGCTCTTGTGGTGACTGTAAGAATGCAATGTGGATTTGTCTTTTACAGATGAGGTGATGCAGACAACATACTGTGACATTGAACTTGACAAACCTAAAAAAGATGCGTTTGTCTATGCCATCAAGAACCACTACTGGTACCAAATGTACATAGATGACCTTCCCATCTGGGGTGAGTAACCAGGATGCCAAAGTGGCAAATCTCTTCTTTTCTTGGTGTACAAAACCCTGGCACTGATCTGTTTACAGATTTTCTCTGTTTTGTATGTGGTGTTATTGAGTAAAGTGCAGTCACATTAACAGTTGCTCGACAAATTAAATTAGTGAAATTAGTCATTTCAATAAGAATCCACATGTTCAGGAGTTTCGCTTGAGGGCGTAAAGTTTCCCTATGCAGATTTCATGTTCAGGTTGGTCACACAAATATGCCATGCTGACCGACAGAAAGCTACTTTGAAAAACTACTTTGACAGACTTCTGTGCGAGCAGTGAATACTCTTGCCAGCTCCTAAATACATTTTAATTTGAGTAGTTTTGTTTTTTATGTTTCTGTATAGCTTTAATTTTTTTATATTTATTTATTTGCTAACTTATTTCAGTTTCACATTTTTGTTTGATTTTTAGGTTAATTTTGCATCTAATTTGTATATTTTCATTTATTTCAGTTTAATTTCAATTGCAGTAAAAAATAAAAATAACAACTGTTCAGCTGAGAAAGTTTGTAATTGAGGCAGCAGTTGTGAAGGGCAAAAAGGATATATTTGAGACAAATCTGTTAGTACAAACAACAAAAATGATGAACAGTTTTATGATGATCATTTTAGACATCAAAAAGACTAGATGGGGGGGGGGGGTTTGTTCATGAGTGACCTTCACCAAAATGTGATTGAAACCGTGGTGCGTATGACATTCTTTGTGTTTGGGCCCATTGTTTCTGTGCGGATGTGCAGCAGCAAAGTTACCAACTGCTCTCCGAGGTACAGTTAACTTTGTACACCTCATCAATGATGAGAATGCATTCGGCACTAATATTTGAGGTGTTCTTGGGATTCGTCTTCTCCGAGAAGAGAAATTGGCAACATCTGTGAATCTGTATGTATGTGGGCCTGTATTAAGGGTCTCCTGGGACATTCTGTTCATGGTGGTTTTTGACAAGAATGCATCTAAGGAGTATTCATTTGTCCATTATGCAACATTTGAGGCTGGCGAGAAGATCATCAAAATGCTGGAAATTGTGTCCTTTGATGAGCATCAAGCTAAGTGAAAGCGGAGATTAGAAAAATCCCAGCATTTGGTGCCCGGATGTGAGCCACTGTTCTGCAAGTTAACAACTTTATTAGTGTCTGCGCTGCATCCCAGCTCGCACTGCTCCAACCTTGAATTCAAAAAGGAGCAATGGATTCAAAGAATCTCACCTTAAGGTGAGAGTCTCCATTTAGTCATCTTTGCCGCTCTATTGTCTTTGAATGCTGTTGTCTCTTGAGCCTTTGGTCACAAGGTGAATGAAACTTTATGATTGAGGCCCATGAAGCCTTTGAGGCTAGCAAAACATCATTCAGAATCACTGATGTACTTTCTCATGCTGTGGATCATGGAGAACTAAAGGGTTTTCTTCAAATTGGAATTGGTTTTAAGCTCATGATTCTGGAGGGTACTGGCATCAGCTCACCCAGCTCCAACCCATCCTCCATCAGGCTGTTGAGTGTCTCCTCCCAGTTATCGGGAAATGGTTATGTCAGCAGCATATGTGCAAAGCATGTCCACTCCCAAAAGAGACTTCAGCAGACCTTCTGAGAGAGAAAGTTTAGCTACTTCTAGGTGCTCCAGAAACTAGCCTCTTGTCTTAGCATCTTGGACCCTACACATTATTCTTCACATCAAACAGCTTGTGTGAAAGTTAGCAGTCATTATTATGGGGACATTGGAAGAGAAATGCTTTATAAAGTTCTTTGAGATCAATTAAGAGCCGACAAAATTGCTTTATATATTTTTTTTCTGGAAGCTTCCCATCCACTGACCAGTCTACGCAAATGATCTTGTATTTCAGGTAATGTTACTAAACGGTTACCTAATGCTCAAAAAAGCAGACCTTTCAGTGCCTGAAAGGGAAATCAGTTTATTGAAGTATTTTAAACATGCTGTTTCCCTCCAGGGGACATTTTAATAAATCGTTAGTACTAATGAAATGTAACTTCCTTGGTTTGATCATTGTACTGAAATAGCAGTTGGATTATTAAGTGTTCTAATAGTGGAAATATTTAAGAAAATTTGATTATGGGAAGTAATTAAAATGGACTTTAACTGCCATGTGAGTTAGCTATATGTTTTTGTGATGTATCTTTGACTGTTTTGTTTCTTAAATGATTTTTGAAGCAGATAAGCAGAAAATATTGCATATAAGCTGATATGCATAATAGTAAATTTGTCTAAAAAGCTTGAAGATGTCTCTATCAGTTCTTTACTTGAAACGACAATGTGAAATGGCACGTGAAGTGTTTGTAACGTGAAGCTTTTCAGATGAAACACAATATTCTAAAGGGAATAATATACAGCATACTTATCTCTTAGTGTTTGACTGGATTGTAAAATGTTAGTTGTTATTCCAGTCATTTCAGAGACAGAGAATGTTATTACATTTGATTAAAGTATATGCAACTGAATTTTATTAGGTTTTAATTTACTGTTTACTTAAACTTATAATATACTATTGACATTATTGAAAATTGTTTTGTGGGATTATTTAAGGAATTGTTGGTGAAGCTGACGAGAATGGTGAGGACTATTATCTCTGGACTTACAAAAAGCTGGAGATCGGACACAATGGGAATAGAATTGTGGACGTTAACCTGACCAGCGAGGGGAAGGTCAAGCTTGTGCCAAACACAAGAATTCCCATGTCATACTCAGTGAGTAAAGCTTTCCTGAGCCTCAGAAACCTGCTAATATTTGCTAATACTAGATATCTCTCATATATATGATATTACAATGTTTTGATGATCCTCACAGGTGAAGTGGAAGAAATCTGATGTGAAATTTGAGGATAGGTTTGACAAGTACCTTGATCCATCCTTCTTTCAACACAGAGTAAGTGCCACATATTGTTTGACAATATTTTCCCAATGGATATAAAAAGCGCTGAATGATATATTGAATGTATTTCATGGTTTTTTGTGTGTGTGTGTGTGGTTTTGCACCTGACAGATTCACTGGTTCTCAATATTTAACTCTTTCATGATGGTGATTTTCCTGGTCGGTCTTGTTTCAATGATCCTGATGAGGACATTAAGGAAAGACTATGCCAGATACAGCAAAGAAGAGGAAATGGATGACATGGTGATCACTTTCGAAATGCTTTATTAAATGAGCCTTACAAACCCATCACCTTTTAATTTATTCATGTCTGTGATGAATTAGTTTATTCACAACCTTACAATGACTGATGTGTTTTAGCTCTGATAACAGCTCCATAATTTAATGCTACATTTATCTCAGAGATGTCATCTTGCTCTTTACATTTTTTTTCCCAACTCAACCCACATTATGTTTTTCTTATCAGGATCGTGATCTTGGTGATGAATACGGATGGAAGCAGGTTCATGGTGATGTATTCAGGCCATCCAGCCATCCGCTGATCTTCTCCTCCCTCATTGGCTCTGGCTGTCAGATCTTCTCTGTTTCCCTTATAGTCATCATTTTGGCCATGATTGAGGACTTGTATACAGAGTGAGTTTCACCTGTTATTTACAGGGCAGTCATAAACTAATTGCTTATACCTATATATTGTTTGATTATCTTGAACAGAGCTGTAACAAAAATGACTATGCCTAATCACAGTACACATTTGGACGTTTAACGGGTCTTAAAGTCCTAGATAACATCTAGTGAACACATTTCACACAAGTGCTTATGACTTTTATGCTTGCCTCTGTAGGAGAGGGTCCATGCTGAGCACAGCCATATTTGTTTATGCTGCCACGTCTCCAGTCAACGGCTACTTTGGTGGAAGTCTCTATGCAAAACAAGGAGGTATGCAAACTATTATGTAACAGTTGCAATAAGGAAAACTCCAAATATCATTTTAAATATCAAGTTATAAATGTAAGATTTTTAGGCCCAGATATACTCACAGCAAAGTTCTTTTTAATTCTTCATTAAATATCTATCTATCTATCTATCTGCTCACTTTCCTCTCAGTAACAAAATAAACACAACAAAAATGACAAGATTGAGAAAACAGCAGAAAGAATCTGATCAGAGCTATCATAGATGGTTTACTCAGCTCTGCAATTCGACACTTAAGTCATGTCACGTTTATTTATATAACACTTTATACAATTGATTGATTTACAGCATGAGAAATGGCGTGAGTCTTTCAGTTAGAATTGAACTACTTCAGTTTCTGCTATAAAGTGGCTCTCCAGTGTGTTTATGCATTTTTACTTGCCTCTAACCTCGACGGACTGACCAGAAGAAATAAACCATGTCAAGCCACACCTACCTGTTAGATCATCATCATGGACCAATGGTAGTTTGATGGTATTTGCCAGTAGGAACAAACCTTTCCATAAAGTTAATTTTGGCAAGCTGTTTCAAACTTTCGAAAATTTCATTTTGGCCAGATATTATTGTTATTATTATTATTATTTTTTTTCTTCTTCTTTCTTTCTTTCTTTCTTTTTTTTTTTTTTTTCAAGAAATGACATCTCATGTAGCACTGTTGCACTTTGGCTGTCCCGAGTTCCCAATCCCATCTCCTTCTCTCTCAACCACTTCACTTCCTGTCAACCTACTGTCCTATCTAAATAAAATAAAAAATAATAAAATGCCAAATATATATCTTAAAAAAAAAAAAGAAATGATGCCTCACATTAGTCGATTCTTCAATTTTGCTAGAAGTATACCAGGGCCTTTGATATAGCCTTTTGAAGGTATCCTAGGAATTGCACAAGGTGAAATTATGTACATCCTTTTTTTGTTTGTTCTTGTTTCTTCTTAACTATTTTACATCATTTGTACAGGGAGGAGATGGATAAAGCAGATGTTCATAGGAGCTTTTCTGATTCCTGCCATGGTGTGTGGCACAGCATTCTTCATCAACTTCATTGCTATCTACTACCATGCCTCCAGAGCCATCCCATTTGGCACCATGGTGAGTTCCTCATCTGTCTTATATAGTGTATAGTCCTACATCTACATTCATGTACAAATCAATCTCAGGCTGATTTTCCAACTGAGATCAACTGCTAAGTAAGGAAAGATAATCACTTGAATATGTTATTTTGGACTGCAGAATTTAGTTGTAAACACACTGGTATCATTATTTAGTTTCTTATCCCCTTGATATTACACATAATAGCACTTAATAGCCTTAAAGCATTAATTGCTTAGTAAAGTATTTGTTACATCTGTTAAAATATCGTGTTTCGCATTTGTTCGATCAGGTTGCAGTGTGCTGCATCTGTTTCTTTGTAATTCTACCTCTGAACCTGGTGGGGACGATTCTGGGCAGGAACCTCTCTGGCCAGCCCAACTTTCCTTGTAGGGTCAATGCTGTACCCAGACCCATCCCAGAGAAGAAATGGTAACCTCATCCATGATTCACACATCACAAACTGCCTCAAACATGCTCAGTTGTCTTGATATAATGCCATATTCATCATTGTGTCATTTTTGTTTTCTGTGACTACATATTTCAATATAATCTTAAGCAATTTGAATGTAAATATTGTAAATGTTTTCTATGTAAAATGTAATTATAAATAGACATTAGATTATTTTTATTAAGTGTTTCTCTGTTTGACAGGTTTATGGAGCCGGCAGTTATTGTGTGCCTAGGTGGCATCCTTCCATTCGGGTCAATATTCATTGAGATGTAAGTCTGTAAATTGGTTTTGGATTTATATTTATACCCATAATTACTATGAATATCTATAAGAAAAAGACAACAACAACAAAAAACCACTTCTCATCTTCCTTCAGGTACTTCATCTTCACATCTTTCTGGGCCTACAAGATTTACTATGTGTATGGATTTATGATGCTGGTGCTGGTGATCCTGTGCATTGTTACAGTCTGTGTTACCATCGTCTGTACCTACTTCCTTCTCAACGCAGAAGACTACAGATGGTAAGGAGCATTTATTTGCCATATTGTATTTATAATGCTGTTTTGCTCATGCAGTTTAATTTGTTTCCACATCCATCCTCCTTTGGGATCAGACCACAGAGGCGTTTAAATGTCTTGTAGCGTTGTAAATGTAGCATAACCAGATGACATCATGAGACTGAATGACAGTAATTGTTTTAAGATTAATGTTATTTTGAGCTTTTTTTTTTGTGTGTTTTTTCAGGCAGTGGACAAGCTTTCTCTCTGCAGCGTCAACAGCAGTTTACGTTTACATGTACTCTTTCTACTACTATTTCTTCAAAACAAAGTGAGTTTTAGTTCCTTTTCCTCAGATGTCATTATATAAATGACTGATTTACTCACCCTCAGTCACTCGATATGTATAATTTCCTTTCTTTTATGGGCCATAACAAAGAAATAAGCTGTGATTGTTCTATAAAATGTTTTCTCTTAAGTGAAAAGCTCTTATAATGCATTAAAATATACCATAAAAAAGTAGAAACTGCATTCTAAATCTGTGTGTGAGGAACATACTTCAATTTAAGTATCACTTTTTACACATTTCTAGTTGTGTGAAATGCAAATATATTGTAAACGTACATTGAAAAGTAGAAATTGTTTATCATTTTCATTGAACTGATTTATTTTTTGTTTATGTGTAGATGTGGGATCTGATACTAATAATTAGCTTGTACTAATTTTTTTCCCCAGGATGTATGGCTTATTTCAGACATCATTCTATTTTGGCTACATGGCTGTGTTCAGTACTGCTCTGGGAATCATGTGTGGTGAGTACAAGAAAACAAAATCACTTCTCTAGTATTGTGATTCTCCTCTTAAGCAATAAACGTTGCTATATGGGATTGACACATTTTAACTATCGTTTTCTCTTTATCTCTTTGTTTCTTAGGAGCCGTGGGTTACATGGGAACAAGTGCCTTTGTGAGGAAGATCTACACAAATGTGAAAATCGACTAAACTCTGCAGCGATGCTGCAGATCAGCCGACACTTCCTCCCGATCGAAGCGGGCACAAAGTCTCCATTTATTTTGCAAGAAGAGATTGTGGTATCTTGTACAAAATCTAGTTTTCCATTCTCAATGAATTAAAAGTTGCGGCATGAAGCGTACACAAGGGTAAAATGAGAGGTGAAATAAACAGGACTTTTTATTTAAATTTTTTTTTATTTTATTTTTTATCTGCTTTTCATTTTTCCCTCCGGAGGAAATGCAGGCAGTAAAGGCAGATAAAAGGGGAAAGAAAGTACACCACAGCGTTGCTCCTATTTCTTATAACTCTATCCCACCTAAAAACCATTGAACAGATCTTTATTGATGGAATAGTCTAGCTCTCTTCAGTGAAGAGGCCAAAGTGTATGGAGAGCCTTTGTTCTATTATATGAGAATATTAGAGAGTGGGGTTTACGTCCATCCTCTTGCTTGTCTGTTTTGTATTACAGAGTCGTACAATGCCATTGTTGTAGTATTGTTTTACATGCTTATGAATGACACCAAAAGCATAATGTGGTTTAAAATTCCAAAATAGTTTTTTTTTTTTTTATTTTTTTTTTCTCATTCATAAATAAATAGAAAAAAACAATATGATGTGAAACGGCAAGGTTTTAGCTCTACCTTTTGAGGGCATCTGTTTTCCTGTAGCTCAGATCCACAGACCAGAGCAGGATAGAGCTTGGCACATCAGATAGAGTTCGCTATCCGCAGCAGATTCTAGTGAGACTGATGATCTGAAATGATGGTTTGGTGGCAGATTGTTTTTAATGGGTTGTGTGATGTGATATTTCTTTTTCCAGTTCAGTCTTATGTTGTTGTTTGGGTTTGAATGAAGTCTGCTCGTAAAGATAATATATGGAGGGGGGTGGCCATGTATATAACCTTAATAATGTAACTGTAGATGTAGATCCCAAATGTATTTTGGTTGTACAGATTTATTAAAGGGTGTCTTTCCTTTCTTTTTTTGGACAGTCAGTTTAAGGTTTTCATTAGTTTTTATTTTATTTTTTTTGAAGGTTGGGGTGGGCTTGGTGGCACAATTACATCTTGCCTGATATTGCATGAATTTTTCACCAAATCATATGATTCTGTTTGTTTGTTTTTTAAGCATCATTACACTTTAGGTGACCCCCATCACTACCCTTGTTCATTAGCATCTTGTAGAACGGTCTCAAAAATAAGTGCTTCATTGACTTTGTGCTGCTCATAGAGGAGTTAGTCATCAGCTTTTTTATTTTTTTTTATTTAAAGAGTTGAAAGGCTATTCATTGTCTTGGACAGCCGTCTCTCTCGTGCTTATTTTTGTATCCATGATCTGAACCAAAATTGTGAATGTCACACAATTTAGGCACACATGCTAAATCTTTGCAGACATACTGTACAAAGTGAAGTTATTGTACACTTTACTAGATGTTTTCATGGTTACTAAGTGGAGACACACTTAGACCAAGCTGTTGTTCTTATTTTTCTTATGTTCCATTGTGTAAATACAGTATGTAACTAAAAAAAAAAAAAATGTTTGAGAAGTGGCAAAGCCTTTTTCTAAACCTCATTCCTCCCAGTTTAAGAAAAATTTATTTCTGGTTCTTCATGTCATGTTCCATGTGAAGTCTAAAGAGACATTTTAAACACAATATTAACTTGCTGTAAAAAGGAGAAAAAAAAAGAAATAAACATTGTTTTTGAGGTTATGTAGGCATGGTTTATATATGAAGGAAAAGTTGTCATAATTAAAATTTCTGCCCAAGGACAGCGGAGTACTTGATGGGAACTACAAGAATTACACACGAATCAGTATGTAATTGATTGCACTTTTCAGTAGAATAAACAAATGGTGTGATGGCAGCTTCATCTGTCTTTAACATATTAAGTGTGTTTGTCAAAATAACTTGTAATATGATGACAGTCTTGGTTAAAGAAGGAGTCTCTACACCACTGTACCTTTTAGCAGAGAACTTACCGGTAGGTCCTGAAATTTACTTCAACCTCTTTAGTACAAAGGGCACATTTTTAAGCTGCTGTGCTCACAAATTATTTGATCTCACAATCTTTAATCAAAATGTCAAACATTCTTTGCTTGTCGAAGAGTGAAGCACTTTGAATTGAAAGCATCTGCTATGGCAAAGAGACAAATCCGTGACAGTGCAGTTTTTATTTGGACAGCATAACAAATACATAAATCAAAACCGATTCTGCTTTCTAATAACTGCCAACATACTGATACATAAAGTCTATAAATAATGATTTATTTTGGATATGGATTATGGGCTTGCTTCATTTAAGTGCTAAGTTCTGCGTGATCTGTCAGTACCAGTAGTTTTGAGTTTTCAGTTGACCTTCTCAAAGTATTCCTTTGAGCCATCTGGTGTTGGCTTAATCTAAAACAAACAGAAAGGGCAATTATATAAATGCAAAGCCAAAACATCAACAAACCCTTACATTCCACATCTATGGCCATGACAGATTTGCTAAGTTCACTGCTGGACAAATATTACCAATTCACCACAACAACAACAAGCAAAATTTACATGATTTGTTTCCAGGTTTCCCACATTCGCATACATATGAAAGGAAAGTGTAAGGTGACTGGCCCAGGTTTATACTACTACTAAAAACAGTAAATACTCACTGTGGGTGACTTTGGGGTCCAGCTGGCAGGACAGACTTCACCGTGGGTCTCCACAAACTGGAAAGCCTTGACCAGACGGAGGGTTTCCTCAACAGAGCGTCCAACCGGCAAGTCATTTACACTCATGTGTCGGATCACTCCATTAGGATCAATAATGAAAAGGCCCCTGTAATGTGAAACATCATTTAGTGATAGATACATTCCTCCTGAAAAGTAAATTATGCAGTCTAACAATGCAGGAAAACATAACTAGGACTTATAGGAACTTGTTTGTAAAACTGCAGCAATTCCATGTTACCTTAAAGCAATTCCAGGACCCTCCAGCAGGACCCCATAGTCCCGGGACACTTGCTTTGTGAGGTCAGCCAACAGGGGAATGTGGATTTTCCCTAATCCTCCACTCTACAGATAAACCAGAGTTTAGTCGGTGATCTTAAGATTTGTTATGAATTGGGCATTTCTGTTGCTAATTTCCCAATAACCTGATCCTATTTAGAGTACTGAGAATGTG
>SCHK01330727.1:0-10750 GCA_004124795.1 Poropuntius huangchuchieni
GGTTCTGTACTCCACATGACCTTTAGAGGTTAGTATGTTCTAGGTATCTCCCTTAAAAAAAAATAAATAAAAAATAACTAAGCTACTTTTTTACTCATTTTCCCAAAATCCAGGACTGAGAGTATCATCTTTTGTTACTAGTTTGTTTGAAGCTACACTATTAACATGAATTTGTCAGTTTTTTCTACAGCATTGTCTATTGTTGCTACAGTAAAATTGACCATTAACAACAAATATATTGACATATAATTAAAATTATATTGGATAAAAGTATTTTTTGAAAGGAAAATAAGAGGTTCATTTTGAAAATTACCCCCTTTATTTTGAAAGAAACCTCTTATGCTTATCAATGCTACGTTGATCAAAAATACAGCAAAAATAGTTATATTATGTAATATTATTATAGGATAAAATAACCGTTCTCTATTTTAAAATGTAATTTATTCCTGTGCTGGCAAAGCATCCTTTAGAGTCACATGATCCTTCAGAAATCATAAACATTGAGACATACAGAAACATTTCTTAATATTATCAATGTTGAAAACATTTGCTTAATATTTTTGTGAAAACAGTGATATATATTTTTTATGAATGAACAGAAAATTCAAAAGAACAACATTCATTTGAAATAAAATATTTGTAACATTATAAATCTATTTACTGTTGCTTTAGATCAATTTCATTTTTATGTATTTATTTGTAAATGTTGCTGACCTCAAACTTTTGAACAATAGTTTACATGATTGGGTTCTCTAGGACCCCAAACATTAGAAACAGGCAGCAAAATAAATTGTTGAATCACCTCGCTAGAAACTGACCATAGGCTATACCTTAAACGTCATGGCATCCACAACACAAAAAGCATAAAGGAAAAAACACACTGTGCTTTGTGATATAAATTATTTATTTACATTACAGAAAAAGGACCCCATCAAGACAAACAAATTAACTATTGGAAATATTACCCATACATAACCAAATAACAGGACTTGTCCTATCATGGTGTCCTAAAATTCTCTGTTTGTGTCCTGTGCCACAGGTGCAAGGCATCGTGTGTAGAACCCATCGTCCTCCGTTATATCTGCACCGTCGTCCTCCGTCCCTCCATCCCATCATCCAGCTGGATGCAGTGTCTCTGTGGGGACGGAGAGCGAGTTTCTTCTTTTCTGTCCTCTGTTCAAACTACGTTTCCCATGATTCTCTGCTCACGGGCTCAAATGAGGCGGGTGGAGGCGCGCAGGGTGTTTTCAGAGTTGTAGTGCATTGTGTTCTGCTTCTGTCGGTTGATTCTGTTGGTCCGTGGGCACTTCCTGCAGAGGAAGGAAGCGAAAGGACATCCTTATCATACATGTAACTTGCCTCCACCAGGCAGCTCTACGCTATTTCTAATCAAAACAATGCCTGGAAGGAAAAAACACATATTTCAGAGCTTAAAAAAAGCCTTTGCTATAAAAATAGCTTCTTATTTAGAGTTTGGAGAGTGGAATGTTTCATGCATTCTTCTGCATCAGTATTCATCACAGTTTTCCACTGATATGACTTGAAACAGTACAACAGCTCACAGACTCTTTGCCCTAAAGGGGCTGTTTCTTTTACTGGAGAAGAGAATAAATGAATAAATACTGACAATGAAGCTAAATTAACAATGATTCCTAATGTATATATTTCTTTGGCCCATACAAATTTAAACTGACAAATACTTTTTGACTGGAGCCTTTAAGTAATGTTATTATGATTTTATTCATATTTGTCAAAAGTGCTATTCATCATTTTGGGTGTTAGATGTTTGTGTGGGTAATTTCTGTGCCACTAGCAACACAAAACGGAACAGCAATCTTTGAATACAATATTTGCTCAACCAATGGCATGAATTTAGAAAGGATTTTTTGATGTGGAATGTAAATATTACAGTATTTAGTGCTGCCAGTGATTTAGATTTAACTACCCCCCACACACACACCCTTCGACAATGACCTTTCACGGAGTGTAAAGTGTGTTATTCTGCAGACTCCAGCTGGCAGGAACTCTCACTCTATGAAGAGTGTGTGCGATCTACACAGGAGGCAGCCGTCCTCTGCTTTGCTTCGCAGTAGCACAACGTGTGTGATATGATGCTGTGGTGTGTGTTTATACTCACCGGGTGATACACAGCACCACTACACATATGATGGCCACCTGCAGAGCCCCAATGACAGACGCGATGAGGACGTAGCGGAGCTTTCCAGAACCAGGCACCACGTACAGCACATTATACTCCTTAGTGTCACACTGTGGACCGCTGAATCCTGAGTGACAGCTAAAGAAAAGAGGAAGAAACAGCGTTTTATCCTTGTCAGATGCAAGTGTTTTAGTCCTCTGTGGATTTATTCAGGTTGTTATAAAGAGTCTACTCTCTCTGTAATATCTCTGTTCACACACACATACCGCAGTGTTTCTCGCTCTCAAAGTCTTTCCTCAGAAACACCTGCTGTTTTACTGCAGCACCTGCCAGAGAGACTTCCCTGTTCTGTCTTATCATTTCTCTCTAGTACCCTTTACTTTGTTTTTCGGTGACTTTAATATGAGTTTCTCAACTTTAGCAGCCAATTATTTTTTAATAAGCTGATGTGTGCAGTTTTCCTGTTTAATACCTTCTTCTGTCCCAGTTTGATCTGTAGAAATGACTTGTAGATTGAATTCCGTAAATAGAGGTAACAATCAACCTTTGGACAACGTTTGGAGTTTTGGGACTGTTTCTACTACCATTGAAAGACCAGGGTTAGTATACAGTATACAATAAAATATGTTTAAGTTTTATGGTCTTAGCTTTAACTATCTACCTATCTCTATATAGTTAACTAAAAATAACTAAGGCCATAATAAAACTGAATAAAAACTATACAGACATTACATAAAAAAAATAAAATAAAAATAAAAACACACAAAAAAATTACTAAAACTTCACAATGAAATGAAAATGGAAAGCATACAAACAAATTCAAATAGTTAATAAAAACTATAATACTATCTTAATGGTACTAAAATAACTGAAAAAAAGGGGGATTGTTTGGAAAACAGTTTTTTTTAAATGTGGCAGATGTTTCTTGGCTTGAACACTAGGGGGAGACAAAGATCTGTGATATAGTGTTGCATATACAATCACAAAGGTTGTGTACCCAAACACACACACACTGATTCACAATGGATTTTTTTTTTAGACAGGATATGCTGGCGTGATCAGACACATCATGAGTTTGTGTGTGTGTGTGTGTGTGTACCTGCAGGATGGTGTTAATTTCATGTTGGGATATTCACAGTCTCCGTGAACACAATAGTTCTTATAGTGCTCAGGGCAGGGGATGTACAGCCCTCTCGCCACCTCTGAAACCTCAGGCTTCTCCTCTATAATTCAAACACAGTGGGTCACAACAGCTAAAGTCAAGGGCACTTCAAAACCACAGGACAAATATATTAAAAGCAACTTTTTATAATTAATCACACCCACCTGTGTAGTCTGTCCTGGCATACTGTCCATCTCCTGCTTTGGTGCCTGTAATCATGTCGCCTACAGGATAGAAAAGAATTCAGATGTTAAAATGAACAGATTTGCTGGTTACATAACACAACATTGTTTTTCCCCCCCCTTCATTTGTACATTGTCATTTTGAAGATATCATCAGGGAAATTGCTATATTCTAGAGACTAATGATCATATGAACATGAATGAACTTGATTATGTAACAGTGATTTATAACGTTCATCTTTACAACATGTGTTCTTTATTGTTGTCTTATATAAATGCAAATTGAATGGAAGAAGACATCATGTAACAATGTAAGAAATTAATACATTATATAAAGAAATCATAAATCTCCTCTTCTTACCCTGACAGTGACCCAGGAACTTGACCTCGATTCGTTCCTGTCGCTGACATGATGCCTCTTTTACCTGGCAGGGGTTGTCATAGGAACGGCCGTCTGATGCGCACACAGGGTTAAAACTGATGTGGGAGCAGTCGATGTTACAGACGCACCTGTGTCGTGAGAAACAGCATAGTAAATGCCAATTACTGACAAATCAAGGACCGTGAAAAAGATCATTAAACAAGTGTCACACCTTGTTTGATCAAGCTGTCAGCTAAGAATAACACTTCAAACATGCAAACTGGGGACTTAAAGTAATTGCTGGAGGGGATTCGGTGTTCCACACCTGATATTGATGCAAAAACTTCATTATTCAATTACATTTTTTTTAGGGCCTCTTTGGAAATAATGCATCTTTTTGGCCATTTACCAGTTTCTATTAATATTTTAGAAGAAAGAGGACTGGAAATGATGGGGAGAAGATGAGGAAACAGAGTGGAAAAATGTCACAAAGCAGATTAGAAGGCTTGTCAGACAAATGAAAAGCACTACACCACAACTCTAGGGATGGGAAATGATAAAGATTTCCTGATTCAGTTTAGATTTACGAGCTCTCAGTTCAGTTCAAAACAGATTCATTTGGGTATATATTTGGGTTATGATGTTAATTTTGTTAATTTTCCGAATCCTGACTGGACGAGAGGAGGAGCTGGGGATGGAGAAGGGTAATTAACTGTTGAGAAACGTAAAATCTGCAGATAACACTGAAGGACCTTATATATGAATGCTGAGGCATTGTATGCCTATAGGTAGACGTGGATCAGCTGAGAGACCTGCCAGAACTAACGTTATGCTTGATTATTGTGAAATATTACAAATACGAGCTTGCTGCTTAACAGTCAAATACTTGGCCAGTGCTTGCTGTAGCAGTTGCATGCTTCAGAAACCCTCCACCTTCCCCAGCTCCACCTGTATATATGTACTGGCAGTAGCAAGTCTCAGTAGCAGATCTATTCCACCAAGATCAAACACATTAACACTGCCATGTATATTACCCTGCTAAACTCAGAGAGTTATCATGACAGAAATACATTAATATAAATATTGATGGCAAAGCTGAATTTTCAGCATCATTACTCCAGTGTAACGGCCACTAGGGTATTTACGGTAGTTTTGTGGCAGACTGACAACTGCGCATGTGCATAGTGTGTGTCTGTACGTGATGAAAAAGTGAAGAGATAACTCGCTCTACCGACATCTTTATTTTATTTAATTCCTTTCTGTTTGTTTTGACCTGAGTTGGATGCTTATGTACTTTTTCCCCTCACTCGTTCGTCATGTATGTGGATGAGTGTGTCTGCGCTTGAGGCGTTTTATTAAACTCGGGAAAAATACGCCATCTTCTTGTCTCTCGTGCTTTATTAGCACCACACAGTTTTCATCTGCGATATTGAACATTTCAACTCGGTGTTACAATAGGGTGGCCATATGTGCCATTTATACAGGACACGTCCTGGCCAGGATACTTTATATTGCCTAAAACATCCAAAGTAGTCAATAATATGGAATATTCGAATGCATAAGAAGCCGTCTGCTCTCGTGAATGTCATATAACGATCAATCTGCAAAGTGCAAACAGCCAAAACCTAGATATTTTAGGCAATAGAAATCCTGGCAAGGACGTGTCCCATAAAAATGGCCCTATGGTCATCCTAATTTCACATGATCCTTCAGAAATCATTCTAATATGCTGATTTAGTGCTGAAGAAACGGTTCTTGTTATCGATGTTGAAAACAGTTGTGTTGCATTATTCATTTATTTGAATAAAAAGTATAGAATATAACAAAAAAATATATAAAAGACACAGTAAAAGTTTGTCCCATAAACAACATCCTTGCCAGGAATGGACAGTTTTAAGTATTTCACGTATTCTGTTGCTGGTAGATTCAATCAATCAAACGAACACTTGTTTTTATGCCTACAAGAAAATTGCTTTTGTAAAAGCCAGTTCTGCAAAGGGTGAACATTACGGTTTTAATGTACACCTCTCCATCATGTATGAGTGTGTTAAGCTCAGCATTTTCTCAGGCGTCCTGCGAGACTACAGCCCTGCAACATACACAGATTACAATGGTAAAAAATACAGGCCCCTTTACAAAAGGTCTGCATCAGCGGGAACAGCAACCTCGCATAAACATTAACTGACATTCATAATTGCCCATTTGGCTTGAGGCTGGATGAATTACCATTAGAAACAGATTAACACCAACATCAACAATGTTTTTATGATGTGTCTACTCTATAAATGTTGATAAGGGTGTCAAGATTGCAAATGTAATGAGTAAAGTCTGTTTTTCATCTTCTCGTCTCAGTGTGAAGTTAGAAAGCTCAGGAACGAATGTGGACGGGATCGAACTGGATGCTGCAGTGATTTTCAATCTATAGCAGATTCTTGAGTCTATCATTTTAGGGGCTTAATGACTAGCACAGAAGACTGGCTTAGCAACCAAAGCACTGCAAACACATCAGTGGAGAATAGTACAACGCTCCGTTTCAAACGATGAGAAATGATGAGTTCCAACACTTTGATGTTCCTTCTCTCGTTTTAATGGCTGCTTTTATTCACATACCTTCGTTAACGACGGTAATGAGCGCTTATGTGCGTATGGATGAAAGCCGATGCTCTTCTGAGGAGACAAAGAAGCACAGAATCCTAGACAAAGTTTCTGACATTTGCGACCGGCAACACGAAGCCTTTGCATTTGTGTGTGAACCAGTCATTCATTTCTGCCTGAGAGAATCGAAAACCTAGTCTTCATTGTGTATGTTCCGAGAGTGTATTTGGTATATTATTAGTATTTCCCAAACGAGCTGACATGAATCTACGGTCTGCATCTGTAGTGTGTATGTGTTGTCTGTGTGCCACTGCAGGAACATGTTGAGCAGAAACGACAATTAAACTGCTGTCCCCAGTCACTTCTCGCTGCAGCAAACAGACGACAGTATAATTATAAATCTGTCATTATTTTTGTGTATGTGTGTTATTTTCTTCAACTTTCTTTTTGAATATTTCCATCCTTCAAGTGAGCTTTATAGATGTATGGAGCCGTTTTGTATTCTGGCACTACTGGNCTATTTTCTTCAACTTTCTTTTTGAATATTTCAATCCTTCAAGTGAGCGTTATAGATGTATGGAGCCGTTTTGTATTCTGGCACTACTGGAATAATGCAAACTGACTACAAATGTGAGATAAAAATATCAGTTTTAAATAGAGACATTGACTGAATTGCTGAACTGTGGCGTGGAGTCAACTCAAGGGCAGCTTTGATTGTTTGCCATTGCTAATTGAGATCTGTAATGCATAGTAATTTAGATACATCCCCAGGAACATTGGATGTGAGATAAAAACAAACAGGCACAATGATATTGAGATGTATTTATTGTGAAGCACTGGTAATGCTCACACACACACATTTGCTCTCCAATATGACCGTCTGTAGTGGTCATAAAGGCTAATGTGTCTTGAGAGCATGAATATTTAATGTCGCCTCTCACATTCTCTAGGCACACACACACTGCAAATGCATTGCGTCAACAACACACACACTCACACATTCACTTAGATGCACACACACACACATCAAAGATTTCCAATAGCAAATCAAGTAATAATGGCTTTGCGAGTGAGTCAAACTGAATGGTTGAGATTTCCTTAAAAATTCAGGTTGTTTGTATGGTAGCCTCTGTATGTGTGTGAGTGTGTTTATCTTGTTGAGTGAAGGGATATGTCTTATTGATTTGCAAGAGCCATGTGGTTTCTCTGTTATCTAAACTTTTCCAGCATGGCCTGTGGGCTTCCTGTCTGTCCAGCTGCTCTTTACTCACACACTTTAGTCTCCCTCTCTCTCTCTCTCTCTCTCTCTCTCAATAGCAGGTTTTTTCACACTGAGTCTGTACTTGGTGAAGACAAGTCTCTGTTTTGTATTTTTGATGGTTTGATAATGATAAATAAGACGTTTTGGCTTTTTTGATCTCAATGTTTCAAATTTATTTAGATTAGTAGTGTTAACTTGGTTGCAACTGCATCCATCCATCCATTCATCGGTCCATCCAAATAAGAGACTTTGTGTATTTCGAGCTGTATTATGCTTTTATTTTAATGTAACATATTCAAAATAAACTCTCATTTGCTGATACTAGTAAAATGTATATACTAATGTGTTAAATNTTATATTCAAAATAAACTCTCATAGTTCCTCCCTGGACTAAGATGGACTAAGAACAATTATTTAACATATAACTGGCAAAATAACCAGTTTATTGCCTTTCTTTAACTACACAGTATTTGCAAAATCCAATATCTATTTACAGTATCTGAAGAGTTTTTAAAATCAAATGTAAGACTTTTTAAGACCTGCACAAATAAAATAAATACTGTATGTACACACAGGTCAAACCTATACAATCTTTTGAAAAAAACAAAAAACAAAAACATTTTGCTGATACTAGTAAAATGTATATACTAATGTGTTAAATAATATTTTTTTCCTTTCTATGACAGGGCAGACCAGAGAGAAGCATCACAAGTTTACATTGAATTAAAAGCTGTATATATTGTGCAACCAAAATACTAAAAAGTTCCTTTTAAATATAATCCAGCCTGGGATTCTTATTTTTTTATATGTCTATGCTTTACTACTTTCAGCGGCTCCCTAAAAAAGATGAGGGAGATATAATATGCACTCTACAACCATCCGCAACAGTGCCACGTCTTGACTTTGAATGTGCAGCGCTCGCTCACATTAACTGAATTAAATCATAGCCTTTTGAATTTTAATAATCACATTAGGCCATATTGCGAATTTGCAAATTTAAAACATCCTAAAATGATAATTAAGACTGTCTATCTGTCTGCCTGTCTATCTATAGACTAATTCACACTGCACCAACAGATGCCAACCATAACCAGATTATAGTATCTATGTGTGTATCTATCTCTGTTCATATACTGTGTATCAGTAATACTGACCAAATTCAGCCCTAATTCCAGACATTCCAAGAATGCATTGCGTCAAACTAAAAGGTGTGAGAAACGTTGATTAGAAATAAACAATACATTCCAAATTAAAAAATATGATTGAAAATAGTTCAGTGTAATTGAAACCGATTATTCTACACAATATTTGTTTGTGCAAGGTATTGTATGCGTCCTATTTTAGCGGCTTAACTGAAATCAATATTACTTCTATCTTCTTCTCTCTGTCTCTCGAATACACACACCCAATGACTAGGGCCCTAAACAACAGCCAAACAAATCCGGTGCTTGTCGCTACACACAATCAGTGCACAAACACACACAGACATCTCATTAATGCAGCTTATAGCATTGATTTTATTTATAATCGCTCATCTCATTTTTTTTCAGTAATCCTTTCAAATGACGCAGGAAGATGGGAAAATGGAGCGAGACTAAAAAAAGAAGGGCTGCTGAGAGAGGTAGAGTGTTTTTGGTAGAGGAACAGTGAGGTGAGTGAGTCATCTGCAGTCAAGTGTATCAGAGCGAGGGGCCTGTCATGGGACCATCCCTACGACTCAGGCATAAATGCCTCAAATCGTGCTGATATCTCCGAGGAGGGAGAGGTTGGGCTGTTTCATTCTGATGCCTCCAAACACCCCGACTCTCCAGCCAGTGCTTGCTGAATCTTTAGTGAATCTACAGGCTGTCTTTGCCAAGGCCGACATGTAATTCCCTTCAGACGCCCAGAGAGAGATAGGCAGGAGGGAGGAAGAGAGGCCTTCTTCTATTAAGATTAAAGGGTAGTCTCCTTCACTCTTGCTGGCAGTTCGAGCTGTTCACTGACGCCCAGGGCAACGAAAACCTCCTTTCCACATCCACCGATGGATTTTAAATATATCATGTGAGTCATGATTTTTTCACATGTTTACAACTCAAACAGATTCTCTAGAAGTGATAACCGTTTCTCATTGAATATAGCATGAAGATGTTGTTAGGAGAACTAAGTGGACGTTGAGGTTTTTTTGCTTATTTTTTATTGAATATTAATGAGTTCTCTTTGCTGGAGTGCCGAAGCTAAGTAGCCATTTATCAGCAATGATGAAACTGTCATAATTGGCCTTGTTTCTTGCTCATTTATTTTTGGGCAAGTTCTTAAAGTTCATATTAAAATGTGAAATATCTCATATTGACCCAGTGTCCCATATTCCATATCATGCTACTGACAGCACTAATCAATCTAAAACAATCTGTCTGACCAGAGAAAGTATTCACATCAAAGGAACAGTTAACTGAAAAAAAAGTTTAAAAGTTTAGACAGTGGATTTTTTAAAAAGAAATTAATATTTTTATTCCGCAAGGATGATTTAAATTGACCAAAAGTGAAAGTAAAGACATTTATAATGTTAGAAAGACTCCTATTTCAAATAAATGCTGTTTTTATAACTGCCATTAAAGAATCCAGAAAATTTGTATCACACTGTCGACAAAAATATAATAAGAAATGTGATTTTTGAAGGATCATGTGACTCTGAAACCTGATGTAATGGCTGCTAAAAATCAGCTTTGCCATCACAGAATTTTCTTTAACATATTCAATAGTAGTAATAGTAATACAATAGTACTGTTTTTTATAACTGTATTTAATGTATTTTTGAATAAAAAAAAATCCAGCCTTGGTGAGCATAAGAGACTTGCCGATGCCAGTGAAAAATAAAGACCATGGCTATCAAGGAAGATTTTCAAGGCAAGAATTTTATGAATAATACGGCTCTAGAGCTCTTGGTATATAGTACACAGTGCTTTTATCACGCAGCGCCTGAAAACAGCCGGATCCTCTTGCTTCCACAAGGAGTGTGTGTCTTTCAAGCTGGGAACTCTTTGCACACGCA